>CAUYQU010007234.1:0-48428 GCA_963574635.1 Cheracebus regulus | reverse complement strand
TATCCTTTCTTCTGCTTGGTCAATTCGGCTGTTGAAACTTGTGCATGCTTCGCGAAGTTCTCGTGTTGTGTTTTTCAGCTCCATCAATTCACTTATACTCTTCTCTAAGTTGTCCATTCTCGTTAACATTTCGTTAAATCTTTTCTAAGAAAAAAGGAAGTAGGTGCGGAAGCAGAAAGTGAGAGTAAATGTGGAACCTGACCACTGACACACAACATCACATAGAGACAGTTAAGCCCCTGGATGTCTGCGGGCCTGCCTGACAGCCATCAGGCCTTACAACAAGAGCTTGGAGAAATGGAGTTTTCTCCTCACTCCTCTGGGGAAGGAGGCATCTCAGTCATCTTGGACGTCTCCTTCCCTAGCTTGCTAAACAGCGGGCACTTTTCCAGCGCTGACGCTGCCAGGCAGCCAAGGCGCCCTCCAGCAGCCCTTATGCAGGCGTAACAGAGGATTTAAAGCGTGTTGCCTGAGAGTCATTCATTTCACAGTGTTGCCCCAGGTTCACACTTCTGACCTGAGAAGCATTAGTAAAAGATCGTTTATGAATAAGATTACCTATGAACAACAAATAACTACTACAGATGTATTTCTGGTTACTTTCTTCTTCATTATTTATATGGAAATAGGCTGAGGCTTCTGGCTCCTGTTTCGGCACCTATGGGATCTCCTCCCTACATAAAGAAAAATAAAATAACTTACCATATCCGTCCTTACTTCTCTCTGGATATTTAGAGATGCTCAACGGGGCTTCTTTTGTTTGTTGACTTTATGAATAAAGGAGCTTGTATTCATCTGGAGATTATTTTGCTACCAAATATTCATCTGAGGAGATTATTTTGCTACCTAATTAATTAGTTTCTAATAAAATCTGCCCTTACCAATATCTGAAAATGGAACTACAAACCATGGAAATGTGACTTGAATAGCAAGGCTCTGCATTACCAAATTCCACTGCATCCACTATGGCATATAAATAAATAAAGAGCTGTAGCAACACTGAAAATAGTACTTTTCTATATTAAAAGCATTCAAGGAATGCTTCAATATCCAAAGGAAGTTACTTTTTTGAAAAGTAAAAGATAGAAAGGATACCTATATGTCTGCTCTCTATGTATGACCTTCCCACCCAAGAGGAGGAAGCAAAGCAAAGTACAATTATACTTTTGCAGATTCCATTGCTGCAATCCAAACTAGGGCTTGGAGCCTTGAGAGGTATCAGGAAAGATCTCAACCTTATTTCTTTTTACATTATGAACCAGCAGAGTTTGCATCCCTGCTTTAAATTGGAAGATTCCTACCTTCATAATGTGGAAGGTAAAATTAGGAAGAGCTGATTTTGGTTCTGGAGTTCTGGGCACACTACAGATTAAACGGCTTCTTGACTGGCAATGCATTCCCATCCACTGCAGTTCATGTACACCTTGTTTTCGCTCTGATTGGTTTCTTCACTTTCCCTTTATGCTCCGGGAACTCTGAATCAAGAACTGGGAGCATAATTTGTGCTTCTTCCTTTGATATAAACTTGAGGATTTTTCTCTGGAAAATTTGAGCATGGTATTTATATAATAACTTTTAAACCTCTGTAAAATTGGAGGACCATAAAAATAGGTGTGAGAAAACATACTGCACTTCAAAACATAGTCATCCTGATGATAGAGGAAGAAGCAAAAGTTAAAGTTTCGAAGAGAACTTCTGTATAAGGATTATATTATACAGAAAAGAATGAATTTCTGTATTTAACAAAATTAGACTAATGTAAGATATTGAATTTTTATATGCAATTATAAATATACAAATTTCATATCTGTAAAAATTAGGTAAGTAACAAAGAAAGAATTACCAAATTTGTGATTATAGTAGAATCAGAGATAAGTAATTAAAAATTACGAACATTTAAAAATAGTATATGTAATAAAAATATGTAAGAAAGGTACATATGAGGTACTCATAACATCTTCAAATAAAATTCACTATTAGGGGAGAGAAATGGCAAAAGTCTAACTAAAGTAGAAACAATTTCTAATATGCTATTAGACAAATTAATGAGGTAAAAGAAGAACTACAAAATACAAAGATTATTGAGACCCTAAACATGAATAAGCAAGCAATCAAAAAAGCTTTTTTAAAAAACTACTTAAATAAATGTAACAATATAAACTAGTTAAGAAATAAACCTTTGATTTTATAAAATAAGAAAATACAGAAGGAAGAAACAACACTGATAAAAATGAAACTTAATCTTTTAAAGCCAGTATACACAAAAAATAAATTCAAGACAAGTATTGTTGGGAGAAGCAGCAATGGAGGAAGGGTTTACAGTGTGCCTACATAAACTGGTTATATATATAAAGGAAATCAGGAACAATAAACTGTGGAAGGCCAAAGGAGGCCTCTGGGGAGGAAGGCCTCTCCATGCCTCGTCTTCCGGTGTAGAGTGACCTAGGCTCTGTTACCATAAACATTGTGCTCAAGGGCATAAAACCCCTTCATAGTACTAAGACGTAATCAGACTTGTAGGGTCCTTGTAAGGCCACATTCCAACAGCTTCACATAGCTAATAGGCTAAAGATAACCACATATTCTTGTTTTGTGAAATTCCCAAACTACCATTGTTGTCAATCTTTAGAATGAGACACCAGTTCCAGCTCACTGATTCAGTGCTGGCTCACTGATTCATCCCACCATCATGTCACTCTCTCCTCATCATCACTCCACCGCTACCCTATAGATCGAAATGATTGTAACCAATAAATACTGTGGCGAACCTAAGCTAGGGGCCTTCACTGCCTCCAGTAAAAAGTGATGGCTCCTTGGTCCCACTCTTAATCTGTCTTTTTCTCATTCCTTTCTCTCTACTAAACTCAGGGTACCCATGGGTAGGGTGTGGGACTGGTTCCCTACAAAGTGTGTCTCAAAAAGTGAAATGAAAGATTAACAGACTTCTGACAAAGAAATCAATTTACAAAAATCAGAATTAATTTTTGGTAAAAATGAATAAAGTAAAAATGTTTATGAATTTAAAAAGGGCACTTGTAAATTGTGGAGTTAATAAATGAGCTAGAAGGTTACGAAGAACAAAAAAAATGGTGAAAATTTAATTTACACTCTTCTGTCTAAACTTGAACCTAAAAAAAAGCTGCATACAGAAAGCCTATTTGTGCTTGGTAAAGTTTTGGTAAGCATTAGGTTGATCTCATTTGAAGGGACTTCAGGATTTTAGAAGTTATGGCTTTAAAAGTATGAAAAGTATATTAAGATGGAAAAAGGCAAAATTATATGCTTTAACATGGCAATTAAAAAAATAGTTTTACCAATTTACCAAGTACATGTTGTGTTCATATAGGCTGGGAGTCAGAAATTGTCTTTTTATAAAGGTCCAGATAGTAAATATTGTAGGCTCTGTGGGTCAGATGGTCTCTGTGGCTTAAAAACAGCAGTAAAAAACAGTAACCAAATATATATTGCTGTGTTCCAGTAAAACTTTACTAAAACAAACAGAGGTCTAAATGTAGCCTGAGGTCTATAGCTTGCCAAATCATGGTATAGTCTGTGATTCAGTGGTATCTATTTCTTAATATTTTTTATGTTTGAGGGTATTTTGTGGATGAGAAGAAGGTGCCAAGACACACAGATATAAAAATAGGTAGAAAGAAGTTACTACTTGGGATTTCTCTGCCTAGAAACCTAGGCAAAAATCTGCATTAAATGACCAACTGAAAACTACCCCAAGCCTCTTTATGTAAGTCAAATATTCCTTGGTTTATTTTTACATTCTCAAGATCTTATTACATGTGTGCTATTTTACCCCATGTGAATTCACAAATGTCAGCCTCTTCACTGCACTTTTTAAATAAACCAACAGGCAATTTTAAATGTCTCCACTTATAATCATCAGCTCTTCCTTCTTCCTCTCCCTTCCTATTTTCCAAATTGCAGGCCTCTCATTTATATCCTGTATTAATATAAATATAAGTAGAGCTGTCTTGTTGCCAGTATACCCAAACTCTGGATACCTCATCATTTATGTTTCAAGCATTTATCAAAGTCATTTTCCTCAGGATGGAGGAATATAGAAATTATGGTAATAAATTTAAGAACATTTAAGAAATCTATCCTGTCGTCTCTTAGATTGTTTATCTGTCCATCCCTATGAATCAGGGATGTTCATGAACATCTATCTATCTACCATGATAGCTATGTATAGATAGATAGATAGATAAATGGATAGATGTATGTATAGATGGATACAGAATGCATTATCTGACATTTCAACATTTTTTGCAAATATTTCCTTGAGAACTATTATGCCTATGAAAAAATAAATAACTTCTCATTTTCCTTTTTATACATTATATACCAAAAAAGTTTACAGCATGTGAGAGTGGTTACTATTTTTATGTTTGCAATTAAATTGCCTTTGAATAATGTCACATGAAAAATTAAACCTAATCCAATTGTGGTTGACATTTTTCTGTTTCTACTTAGTCAGACTTGACATTTTTGGAGCATAATGAAATCCTATGAAGAACTACATGTGTATATCTCAACTATGATTATATTAACAAGGTAGTGTGGTTGGAAAAAGGAAACCTACCTTGGGTGTACTTTGAAAATTTGACTACAAGTGTTAATTTACTTAATGCCAAAGAGCTAGCTAACATTATAGATTGAAATTGAATTTCTGAATGTTTGTTACTTTTTGAAGTCAATATTTTATACATTTCTCCTCATGCATTGTGGTAGCACCTTATATAGTAACTATGAGGATGTAAGAATATTCTTCTTTAAATAAATAATGTAAATAAAGTAAAGTTTCTTAGTAAGTCTTTCTTAATTAAATTTAAGTATGTATTTATATTTTTCTTTTTAACCAAAACCTTCCATAGGTTTTACTCTAATCATGAAAGGTATATTAAAGCATTTAAGGACACTTTCATTCATATTAAAATAAAGCTGTTAACAGCAAAGCTAAATCCTTTGAGATGCAGTTTTGCAAAACAGATAAAAAGATAGCATTTTTCATATTCAGAACACATCTATTAAGAAAGTATCCAAGCAAACAAAAAATAATCTATATAAATGGAAAACTTTATGATTAAAAATGTTTATAAAATAATACAAAAGAGCTGGAAACACAGCTTTGAAATAGCTAAAAAAACTAAAATACCTCCATTGCTTCCAAAAGAATTAATGATAAAATAATTGATCATTAAACTCATACAACGGAACATGAAAGAAACTGTTCTTTGTTGCATTTATGCCAACCTTTTTAATTTCATGCCAAATTATTATAGAGAATTTACTTTGCTGAAATTATTAAGGAGGAAAACTCATTTTGAATATTTTTAAAATATCAAAGTTGACTGTATTTAAACATTAAAATATTTGAGCAATTCTTGAAATTGTAGTACTTTCCATGTATAGGACATATTTCATATAAAAGCAAGAAAATTGTTTGTAATTTAATTCAACAGGCACTTTAAAATGAATCACATCGAATAAATCATCAAACACAACTGGTCATATTTGCCCTTAAAATTTGCTACTAAAGTCGAATTTTTATTTACTCTGATCTTTACATGTTACTCTTCGTCTTTGCAGGGATAAGCAAGATTGTCTAACATATCCCAAATGCTCATTCTGTTTTGTCTGACAGCTAGCTTCTGGGAATCAAATTTTTGCCTGAAACCTCTGGAAAGGTCTTCACTCAAACTAATATTCCCAAAAGAACCAACAGTGTTCTCTGCAAAGCTGAAGGGATTTCAAATTCCCCAAGGACCACAAGATCCCAGACGTTGCACAGCCGACTTTACCCAGATCGCTCTAAAATACATTATCTCTAACCTTAGACATTTTGGCATCCCCACACACACTGCTTTGTACCCACTATTAAGTCCTCAGTCAATTTTACCGTATTCACTAAAAGAAGAATAAAGGGAAAATGGATTCCTATGCAGCACAACCATGATACACCTGGCATGCTATAGCCTAAGCATAACTGCTTCTCACAGAGGCTAAGTGATCTGAAACCTTCTTCCTTGCATTTCTTTGTATCATTATGTCATTTCCTTCACCTAACTTACCACAATCTACATGTTGTAATTAATACCCACAATCAAATTTGGGATAATTTTTCAAATAACTGCTTTTGCCTTAAGCTCCATTTAATTCCAAATATACTCAAAATTATAAAAGTAAAAGTTGGATTATTATTAGATAAGTTAATTGAATAAAAATATCTGCATTAACAAGTCAAGTCACATACGTATTTATGAATGGAAGTAAATTTCAATGATGTTGACCTTACTTAATTCTTTTACTTTATGTGCAAAGCATTTGACATTTAATTTTGTATTAACTGGAAACTTCTTTGATCAAACATAATTGCAGGCTCTCTAAAGAATTTCATGTAGTTTAATGAACTACATTTGTATTATATATGCAAATTAAAACTTCCTTTATTCAAGGGATAAAATGTTCTTACTGAAGTAACATCAAGCTTTTTAAAAAATTTAATCAAAAATGTTCTCAATGTCATAAACATGAAAATTATGATTAATGAGTGGGAAGTTGATCCTGTCACTGGAGAACAACTATCTGGGATTTAGATAATTTATATCTTGAGTCTTAAAAAATATAATCTCCTGAAAATATCTTGATAGTAATTCTCACAGCAATAATAAGGAAAATATTCAAGTCATAACCTTCATATGAGATTATATATCAAACATTATTTGAAAACAAGAATGCCTCTTTGGAAATAAATATAAACTGATAATAAAGCACCAAGATGCAAAATGGCTTTTATATAAGGTTTAATTCTACAACTATCATAAGATACAAAAGATAATTCATCTTTTGAATAGAAAATTTTCATAAGGGAGAGCAAAACAAAATCAAAACCAAAAGATAAAATAACTTAATGGGCCAGTATGTTTTATATTTATCTGTTGGTAAATTATTATCTTCATATTATAGTAGTCTGGAGAAATAATAATATCACAAGACCATAAACCAAATAACATTTCTTAATTGTACATAACATTTACCAAATTATAAAAACTTTGGCTTTTTACTTCTCTTAGTATCTATAAAGTGACTTGGAGAACTCCTAGTAATTTTGCACAGTGCATGAAAATGCAAATGCCAATGATTTTCTTTTTTTCTGTTCCAGCTGACATACAGAGCAAAATGATTCATCCTGAATTATTCCTTTGTGCCCTCTACTTCTTGGTTCTATGCTGTCACATTTATTTCATTAAAAATGAGAAAAAAAAAACAGATGGTATGTTATTTTCTCTTTAGATTAATACTAAGGTTTAAGAAGCTCCTTAAGAGTAGGCACCAGGCCTTACTCATCTTTGGATTTCTCTCTGGCATTATTTTAAAGTTAGTCAAGGCATCCTCTACTCCTTTGATTTTCAGGACTGTTTATAGAGATATCTGAATTTTGTAACATGGAGTTAGATGTATATGCTGCATTTTTATAAACATTTCCAATAACGGAAAAGAAGAAAAATTATTGGGCAGGATCATTATCCTGTGTATAATGTAAAGATAGTAATATTTTGAGGAAAATGGGGAATCTTCACGCCTTAGTGAGAAATAATAGCAAGTGGAAAGCAAGTGAAATGAAAAGAAAGAATACTGAAGAAACGTAAAAGCATTAAAATGTGATTTTACAACTAAATAGGTTCACTATTATGTGACATCAGTTATTTCTAAACAACAAGAATATTAAGAAGATATTACTATTAAAATTAATGTATTAGTCATCAAAAAGTAAGTTAATAGAAGGATATAATTTGCATAAATCTCTGAGGTTTACTGTGCAGTCTAATATTGACTATCCTTCATAATCTTGGAGTTATTGAGGCCTGAGAGCTATAAAAGTAAATAGCTGGAAACGAGGAACGTAACTTATTTAACCTGACAGAGAACCAGCTGGCTGTAACTTTTCTGTTCAGTTTAGTGCATTTATTGTCAAGAGATACATTGTGATATTTAATTAAAATATCTGGAAATCATACGAATGATTTCCAAGGCTATAGAACTTTTATGAATCAGTATATTTTCTTTCTGTGGTAAACTTGAGTGGACTGAATAGTTTACTCAGATATTTGAAGACTTCTGCCACAGCTAAGAACTTTGTTGCCTTGCTGTGCAGTCTTGCCATGAGGGTCTGACCAAAAGAACCATAACATTTTACAGAGAAACTGAACAGTACACAAAAAGAGTAACTGAATAGTGATAACTGTTGTGTAATATATAACTAAACATGAACAGATTTATACCAGGCAGCCATAAAGTGAAAATGAAAAATAGAGATACTGACATAGCATTAAAAGGGGAATAGTTACTAGCTGAGATGTGTTGGGGAACAAACTCATGCTTATTATAAATTGAAGTCATTAGGCATTTTTAAAGATGTGAGGTATTATTAATTTAATTACTAATTCAGTATGCAATGTGTACTTTATCAGATTATACACATTTACGCAAGTATAAAATGTTATTTATTGAGTTTACATTACATACATTGTAGTTTCTCCCATTTGCACTCAATCCAATGATAACAACCTCTTCTTTGCAAGGTATTTATATTCTTCACAGTTTTATTCTTTTAATGCTTTTTAAAATGTGATATTTTCTTTTTTAATCAAGATAAAAATCCAAAATATTTTTACCACAGCACTTCTTCTACCCATTGAAAAGTAACTGTATGTGGCTGTGATGCATGCTTTTGTATTCTACTACATAACCCAATGATTTCAGATGAAATGTCCTGGGGTAAACTAAAATAGAGGATTTCCTGAGATTATAGATGACTGTGAGAAATTCTTCAAAGATGCCAAATAAATTCCCTTTTGATCATGACTCCAAAGAAGCTTGTACCTCTAGGCTATATACACAGAAGCACATTCCATGAGTTTAATGGCATTAGCACATTTATACTTACTGCATACTGCCAAATTGGTGTTTAAAAAGTTTGAGGCAATTCATAACCCTATCCCACTTGTGGTCAAATATGTCTTACTGATCTTTAAAAGATATCATAACATAGTAATGTCAGCCTTAGTATTTTACTTTTTTCTTAACTAATAAATCTGGTATGCTATTCTCTACTGCACTTTTAATTTGTTTCCACTAACTAATGTGACTAAGCATTTTAAAATGCCTTTATTGACTCGTCAGCTTTCTTTTTCTTTCAGTTTCCCAGGAATATTTTTGACCAATTTTCTACTCTCTTTTGTCTTTTTACTTAGAATTTTAAACTTCTTACAATTTATACAAATGTGTTTTTTCTTAGGCTTTTGCTTCACAATAAATTGTGTTTTTTCCCAACTGCGGTTTAATCAAGGCTGATCTGGGAAAGAATTTTATTTTATCGCTGTTTAAGATTCACTTGTAGTTACTCATAGACGTTATGGCCACTGTATGTTGTCTTTTTTATTTCAATTTTTATTTTAGAATTGTTATTATTTGAAAGGAACATTGCTATTTTTGTTGGCTGATAGTATATCCACTAACTTTCTGTTTTTTCACTACTCTTAGTAATTATTTGTTTGTTTTTTTAATTTTAGGAAGAAAATATTATCTCCTTTTTCAATATTATATATCTGACTTATTTTATAGACCTGTTATCTTGCTAAATCTCTCCATACAAAATTGACAAATGAATCAAAGAGACCTTTGTGGACATGCCAATCTTGGCCTTTCAGTTTAATGAGATTGCTTTGAGCAATTGACCACTATTGCTTTCATTGTTATTAGCATGTGTTATATTTCATAGGCTTTTATGTATTTATTTATAATAATCACTACTTTAATTTTGCCAACCAGTGTGATAGTTTTCATAAATATAATTTCAGGAAAGAACTACCTTTGTATTCATGAAATAAACTTATTTGATCATGATCTATTTTTTAAATATAATTGCTCCCTTAAACTAGCTAAACTTTCACAGAGGTTTTCACATTTGGCTTAATAAAGACTTTAATCCCTTATTTTATTATATGCTTCTTAATTGCCTTCATTATCAGATAATTATATTTTGATAAAATTAAAAAAAAGTTTACAATATCTGTTCTTTGAGTATTTGGCTAAATTTACATACAAATTAATTTAGATTTCACATATAGAGAAGCAGAACAAAGTAATTATATTTTTAATTTCCTAATAGATACTAGACATTCAGGTTCTAAATATTTAAAAGGTAAATTTTGAACTTATATGTTTTTGAGAAAACAATAACATTTATCTAAGATTACATATGAATGCTTAAAAATTACATACACTGTATTTTTAGGAGTTAAAATATCTACAATCACTTATTTTTTTCCTTATATTTAATCAAGATATTTTAAATCTACTATTTTGCTTGTTTTGTTCATCAGTCTTTCTGGGGGAATTTTATATAAATAAAATTATGTTCTAAATATTTAGTACATAGACTAGTCAAATTATAAAATCTATTCATGATTGTGTGCTTACCTGAAAAAAAGAGGATTATATTTCAAGTACCAACTTCCTAGTACTGCATAAGATAATAAATATGAAACACTTAGAAAAGCACCTGTCATATAGTAAAAGGTCAGTCACCACCAAATATTGCTATTTTAATTATGATTAATATTATCATTAATATTCCAAAGAAGTATTTTTAATTCTGGCCATGTCCTATTTTGTTTCTTATTTTATAATTTTTATCTGTTATTTGTAAATTTCTATTTTAAGACCTTATTCTAATTTCTAGCTTAGCATTTCTTTCCAATCCTTTTCCAAATATGTACACTTTAGATTACTAATTAGTATCCAAGAAATGATTCAGCTATAACTCATACCATTGAATATTTAATTTTTTATTCTGGTTCAAATATAAAACATAATTTTTTATGATTTCTCTTAGACTCATATATTATTAGGTCATTTAAAAAAATGTTCCATTTATATTGGTCTTATATTACTTTTATTTTATTTTTGACTTCTAATTTTTTAACTTAATTTTAATATTTTCTGTGTCCAGAAACTTTTCCAAATTACATCAAAACATAATTTGTTGAGTCACCATTTGTAGCATTATAAATAGTAGACTTTTGAAAGTATTTCACATATTCTTAAGCATAACTTTGTAAATTTTGCTTCTTGAGTATAATTGCTACTTAGGTATCTATATTTTATTGTCCAAAATAGACAACAAAAACAACAAAAGCCAAAATAGACAAATGGGATCTAATTAAACTTAAGAGCTTCTGCACAGCAAAATAAACTATCATTAGACTGAACTTGTCTATCTATATTTTATTTATAACCATCTACATCCATATTAAGATATTTAACTATGTAATCCAGGATTTTTATGTTTTTATAATGTTTGTCAGCTTAAACCTGCTGTTATTAGTCTCCTAAATTTCCAACAATGATTATAATTTTCCCAATTTTCTCTTGCAGTTATTTTACTTTTTGCTGTATATATTTGAAACATTTTAATAAGCTGCTTACTAGTTTAAACTGAAGTGTAATATAAAAATATAGAGCAATTTGGTTTCTTCTGAGGCCTCTCTCCTTGTCACGCTAAAGATTTAAACATAAGACCTAATACCATAAAATCTCTAGAAGAAAACCTAGGTGATACCATTCAGGACATAGGCATAGGCAAGGACTTCATGACTCAAACACCAAAAGCAATGGCCGAAATAGACAACAAAAACAACAAAAGCCAAAATAGACAAATGGGATCTAATTAAATTTAAGAGCTTCTGCACACCAAAATAAACTATCATTAGAGTGAACTGGCAACCAACAGAATGGGAAAATTTTTTGCAATATATCCATCTGACAAAGGGCTAATATGTAGTTAGCTACAAAAAAAACTTTAAACAAAGTTACAAGAAAACAACGACAACCCCATCAAAAAGTAGGTGAAGAATATGAACAGAAACTCTTCAAAAGAAGACATTTATGCAGCCAACAAACATGAAAAAATGCTCATCATCACTGGTCATTAGAGAAATGCAAATCAAAACCACATTGAGATACCATCTCATGCCAGTTAGAATGGTGATCATTAAAAAATCTGGAGACAACTGATGCTGGAGAGGATGTGGAGAAATAGGAACACTTTTACACTGTTGGTGGGAGTGTAAATTAGTTCAACCATTGTGGAAGACAGTGTGGTGCTTCCTCAAGGATCTAGAAATAGAAATTCCATTTGACCCAACAATCCCATTACTGGGGATATACCCAAAGAATTATAAATCATTCTTTTATAAAGACACGTGCACATGTATGTTCATTGTGGCACTGTTTACAATAGCAAAGACTTGGAACCAACACAAATGCCCATCAGTAATAGACCAGATAAAGAAGATGTGGCATATATACACCCTGGAATAATATGCAGCCATAAAAAGGATGAGTTCATGTCCTTTGCAGGGATATGGATGAAACTGGAAACCATCATTCTCAGAAAACTGACACAAGAACAGAAAACCAATCACCACATATGCTCATTCATGAGTGTGTGATGTTTCCCTCCTGGTGTCCATGTGTTCTTATTGTTCAGAATAGTAAGAACACATGGACATCAGGAGGGGAACATCACACACTGAGGCCTTCTTGGGGGTGGGGGCGCTCGAGGTGGGATTGTAGGGGGGGGTAGAATTCAGAAGGGATAACATGAGGAGAAATACCTAATGTAGATGATGGGGGGATGGATACAGCAAACCACCCTGGCATGTGTAGTCCTATATAACAATCCTGCACAATCTGCACATGTACTCCAGAACTTAAAGCATAATAATAATAATAATAATTAAACTTGATTTTGAGGACTATGCCTTTCATTAATTCTAGAAAGTTATTTAACTATTTTACATTTATTTATCTCTTCTTTGTCATTGCTTCAATTTTCCATATCTGAATCTTCTGTAAGGTATAATTTTAAACTTCTATTATAGTTCCCTTTTTTTTCTTAACAGTTTTTTTATGTTACTAAACTCTCTGTTAATTTCTTAGTCTTATATTCTAATTCATTAAGTTCTCATTTTAACTATGATCAGTTTCTACTTACTTCCTATGTTGTCTTATTTTCATTTTAGTTACTATATGATCTAGCTATCTATGGCAACATAGCAAATCACAACAAAATATTTTTATTTTTCTCATGGTTCTGTGCTTCAAGTAGACTTAGACAATTCTTACTTGGTGTTGCTCACACATTTGAAGTCAGCTTGCTGATGGCACTTTGAAGCCACTTAATAACTAGCCTGCCTGGATGTTCATGATGGCTTCTTCACTTGCATATCTAGTGTCTCAGTATTTCTTCTCATGCCTCCACTTCCCCTCAGATCAGACTGGACTACTTAGAGCTTCAGAATTCCAGAAAGCAGGAAGTAGAAGCTCCCCAGAAAAATGCAATATATGGCATAAGTCTCCTCTTCCATATTCTATTGATGAAGGTAGTCATAGGTTCATCCCCAAACCAAGGGGATAACTAAAATCTTTTTGCTGAAAATGTCTACCATAATAACTTTGCCTTAGTGTCTGGAAAATATACCCAACTCTTAATGAGAATAGAATATGTGAACTAAGCATTATTGTTGCAACTGTCTTTGGAAAGGACAAGTGCCACACTACATTTTAACATTTACAGAATTTCTAGTATTGTTTCTTATCTGCTTTATTTTCTTGGATTATGTTTTTTCTGTTTTTTTATTTTGTAATTTTAAATTTATTTTTACTGTTTGAATATATCTTTTTATTTTCAAGCTTAACTTTTCCTGCTTTGTGCTTTCTTCTACCTGTGTATCCAGATTACAACCATATTTTGTAACAGTAGGGTGGAGTGTCTATTAAGTTGCTGATGATTTTGTTGAGTCAATTACTTGGCCAGAAATCAGAATAGAAGAAATAAATGGTTGGTCTTTGTCTTCACACATCCTTAACTCAAAGTCATAGTCAAAAGAAGAATAATAATACATCTTTAACCTACTTTTTAAAATGAAGGAGATGCAGCCTAACCCCTGGTGACAGACAGAAATGCTAGTTTCAGTTACTCATTACATTTCAGACAACAAATTCATGTCTATCACTTTTTACTTTAGGATCTGAAGCTAGCATAAACAGTTTCACCCATGTTCAAAACGTTCCTTTCCATTCTTCTTTTTGTGACCTGTGGAGCTTGGGATTTTCCTTATCTATGCTTTCTATGGTTGATTTTCCTTTTTATACTTTAATTATCATTGCAATGTCTTTAGATATGAGGGCATGTGTCAAAAAATTGAAATGACTACATCATCTTAAATGAAAAGCTTTTAAAGATAACAATTGCAACTATTTTTGTAAACCCTTGCCTGTTCTCAGGAAATAGCTAGAAATTTTCTTAAAGCAGAAAGGATTAATAGGTCTTCCTATCTCACTGAAACTATTTGAACAATGCACTATTTTCTGTTATATTTATTGGGAAATCAAGAATAGAATTGTTAAATAATTAGGGAAATGTTACCAGGCAACTGGAATAAGAGAGATTCAATTTTTATGTTGTTTTCAGTTGGGTTTTAGATGGTCCATTAATCACTAGGTTGGGAAGATTTCTGAGGTTATGTCCACAGACAGTAAAAATACTAGGCTGGATTATCATTGTTTGGTGTATTTCTGATGAAATACAATGGTAGCACACATAGTTTTGCATTTCTTGTTCTGTACCATTTGCCACTTGAACAAACCAAAGAGGGAGGGAGAGGAGGTTAATTCCAATTACAAAAAATTGTGAAGTGAGACAAAAACAAAACAAAACAAAACAAAACAAAACCCTGCATTTTATTTTCTAGTAAATATGTAAAGAAAATAATCTAGGTAGTAAAAATTAGTTGTAGCAGTTAGTGTCAACTGTGATAAATACTAGAGGTTTTGGAAGAAAGAATTGTATACAAATGATTGCATCTGTTACTGAGGCTAAATTATTATTTTGGTAGTCTGTACAACCATAGTAGAACAGTAAAGTCATAGTAAATCTACAAATGTTTCCAGTATTTTAAAAACATTTCTATGCAAGATCCACCATTCTTTTTCACACATAGTTATGCACAATTTAGTCATTTTGACTTCTATGAAATCAACCAGACTAAAATCTTCTTGCTGAAAGTGTCTACAATAATAACTTGCCTTCATGTCTGAAATGTTAATATTCTATATTGCTTTGTTTTATTAAGGGATTATTTTTCATTAATATGCAAATACTCCTGAGACATACTTAATTTGTGTAATGTGTAGTTGTCATAAAGGGCTCTGCAAAATTGCAAAGTTCTGTAGGAACAATTTTGGTATTGATGTGGGAAGGAACGTACTGAGGATAAGAGGACACAAGACAGCAAATACTTTAGAATAAACATAGACATCTGGATCACATCTCAAATTTTAGAGACCCCAAGAACATTAAAATAGTCAGTGGAATTAGATCTTATCCTTTAGACATGTAAAATTTGTAATTTGTAATCTTATGGGAAATTCAAAATATTTCCTAATATATAAGTGTTTCTGCCTTTCTACAAATCCATGGTCTGCTGACCACAAAAGGTGAGTCTTTGTCCAACTACATTGAAAAACAAAAGAAATGAGAGTGCCTGAGTCAAACCTGACATAAATAAATAGCATGTCAAAATACCAGACAGAGCATGGAGACTTGCTATGTGAGTGGATTGCTCTTATACCAGTTTCAGATTTATGAAGTAGGGAAGGAGATTCTGAAGATGTTGCTTGGAGCATTGAGTTGAGCCCAACTGTTGCTCTTCGAGAAAAATAGTTAAAGTTTGGACTCCTTTTAAATTACTATTATGATGTTAAATGATGCCTCTTTCAGTGCAAATCATAGCATAAATTGAAGCTCATTGGTCATAATTATAACCTGGGCAACACGTTGTTTTAGTTAATATACAATTGTTTTAGTTAATATACAGTAAAGTGTAAAGTAAACTTGAGTTTAAAATAAAGGCCAAATTTTTCTTTTTCTTTAAACTCACTTTTTTTTTTTTACCCCAAGCCATAAAAAGAAGACTCACATAGAGAAATATGAGGCCTTTGTTTTGGGAGTTGGGGCATATATTTTGAATTTATTTGTTTTGTTTATTTGTTAAAAAAAAGTACCATTCAAATATACAGTGTTTGTGTTTCCTCTAGGAAATGTAACATCTAATAAATTTTCCGTAACAGTATCTTAAAAGAATGCACTTAAGAACTATAAGTTGATTTTAAAAGTATCATCAGGTTTACTTGGAAAATCAATAAATATGTACAATTGGGTTGGAATTTTATGAGAAACATCTGAAAATTTAGCACTTTTAAGGAGGCTTTTCTATATCGTCTACTGCAGTTGATGATTTAAAAAAAATACCTGTGACCTCAGTTATTGCTAAAAGTAGAAATATTAGATTAAATTAAAAGGTGCTTATGTTTGAATATAGATATATAAGTTGGCCACTAAAGATGTATATCCTGAAGTTACTCACTTTTCTGAACTGAAATGCTCTCAAATTGTTGAGCTATTAAATGACCTTCTATACTCAAAAACAAAATAGTTATTAACCATAGTACTATCATAGTAAATCATTTTAATCTAATTTCTTATTTTTTGTTTGGATCTTACCATGTATGGCCACCTAAAATATAAAATTTAGAGAGCTATTTTTCAGAGAGCAGACATGAAAAAATTATTCTCCTATTTATATCCAAAACCTACAAAATTAATGTGATGTAAATGTTTGTCTTCTGAACTTTAAATTTCAAATAAAAAGAAACATATTTTGCACTTGCTATTAAAATCTCTCAAATTTAAGTTCATTAAGCTCTGAATTTGCTATAATTTTAATTTCTGTTACATGATGTAACTATTAAGACATTTGATAATGAAATTTATTATTTAAATGAAATTCACATAGGTCAATAGACTTTAGAAATCTATTTTATGTTATTAGCTTAAAGATTCTAAAATTTGCTGTAGAAATGTATTTTCTAGGGAAATTTAGGCTTAATAACTCATTGTTATGGATGCAACTTTCTACATTACTGACCATGCTTTCTTTCCACATATAAGGCAAAATTTAGAATTCATATTGCTGAATTAAACAATAGTCTGTTGTGATGACTTTCATTACAGTTCAAAGACATAGGCATGTATTATGTCAGTCCTGTGTTCTCATCAATGACTGATGTAGAAGTCCTTTACTTAAGGCCTTTAACAATATATAAAGAGCTCATTTTTATGTTCCATAATTGTAAATAGTTTTCTCCAAAAAGATTGAAAGTCTGCAAAAGAGGAACAAAACAAGATAATCCAAAATTTGTCCCAAAATAATTATTTTCTTCACAAAGTTAGGGTTAATTAGTAATAAATACAAAGGTATATTTAAAGCAGATCCCTAATATCCTAAGAATGTATTTGCTAATTTATAAGATTGGAGTTATTTTGAATACTGCTTATAGTTAACACACAAAGAAATCATGTGCTAAGGGGTCTTTATCTAAGTGAAAACAAATTTGTCCTTTAGAACAAAATGTCAATCATTGATGTTTTCCTGAAATGAGGTGTTTAAAATTTGTGATTTTCCTTTAGGCAAAGGCTTACAAATAATAATAAAAAAAATAGTTTCTTTCCACATGTAGACCTAAGGCAAGTACACAGTTCATGAACTATGACACCATGAAAATTTCATTCACATTATATACCATGTTTCAGTTAGAAGTGATTCAATTTCTGGTAATATAGCTTTGACCTATGCTGTACTTGCTCCTTATAGTTCTGCAATTTGAAGCATATTACATACAAAATGGTAGAAAAAATGCACAGCAATATCCTGCCATCTATAAATCGTAAGTTAATATGTCCTTCAACTTTATAACATTTGTATTGTCCAAAAGAATATTTATTCTTCCCTAATTATCTCTACATAGGTCATCATTTTGCTTTTAAATAACAGTTTGTAATCCATCTTATAAGACTTCTTTAAGGAATTGAGGACAAAATACAAATAAAGGCAAGCATGAATGTTATATCACTAATTGTTTCAGGCAATATTTTAACACAAGTGTTGCTTATGGCAAGTCCAAGTGCCTCAACATTAATTTTTTAACTTCTGAACTCAAGAGAATGTATTTATTTTCTAATGCATATTTTATGTGGTCATTGAAAGATTTCAAAAACTATAACACTTTCAAATATATTCATCAGATATACACATCTTGCTTTATTTCAATACCATAGCAGAGAAATATAACAAAATTCTCTTTGATTATTGAGGTTGTTAGAATTCCCTGACAGTGTATTTTAGTCATGTATTTGCTTTTCAGGGAGATAAAGCATCTCTTTAAAATTACAATGAGTAAATGAGAATTTCACTGTAAAGTAGATGTAGTGATTCTTTATCTCATTTCACCTTGTTAGAGTTCATTAAATTATGTTGAAAGGCTGATTTTTTAAAATGCATACAGACACATTATTTAAAGAGGGAAACTGTGTTTCTGATTTATAACCTTCACAATACGTATCACAGTTCATTTCCTACAATACATCCTCCATAGACGCATGGTAAACAAGTTAATATATGGGCAAACAAAGATACATATCACTGGTCTTCCTTTTGATACAGATAATCTTGATTACTACAACTACAGAGAAAACTACTTCTTCAAGAGCCATTTTTTTTTCACAGTACATCCAAATGAAGAATGCTTTTAGTTGGCAACTATTATTTCTCTTATGAAATGTAAAATAGGTTGTTAATCTAGCTATCTCTTACGTGTTTCAAAATCCTTTCTTATTTGCAGTTGCCGATTTAAATCCATAAATTCAGATAGGCAGGAAATGTTTATTTGATTTAATTTTGTATAACTAAACTCAAAATTATTTCCTAGACTCCTCCACTGAGTGATAATTAATGTTAGCCAACACAAAGGATTTTGTCTCCTCCTTAAAGTAAACCAGAAAGAAAGATACTAGCCTCTCTGCTCTCAGGTTTAAAAAAAAAAAAAAACTATTGGAAAATTTCAGTTCCTACAACTAACCAGGACATGAGAGAGAAGTTATAAGATACAGTGTTCTATCTGCCTATCTTTTTCTCAAGGACTCGGTGATCGTTAATACTGAGTGTCAACCTGATTGAATTGAAAGATGCAAAGTATTGATCTTGGGTGTGTCTGGGAGGGTATTGCCAAAGGAGATTAACGTTTGAGTCAGTGGGCTGGGAGAGGCAGGCCTACCCTTAATCTGGGTGAGCACAATTTAATTAGCTGCCAGCATGACTAGAATATAAAACAGGCAGAAAAACGTGAAAAGACTAGATTAGCCTAGTCTCCCAGCCTTCATCTTTCTCACATGCTGGAGGCTTCCTGCCCTCAAATATAGGATCCAAGTTCTTCAGTTTTGGGACTCAGACTGTCCTTCCTTGCACTTCAGCTTGCAGATGTCCTGTTGTAGGACCTTGTGATAATGTGAGTTAATACTTAATAAACTCCCTGTGGTGTCTCTCTAGCAAACCCTGACTAATACAGATTTTGGTATTGATGTGGTTCTAGAGAAAAATAGTATTAAGAATAAATTTCTTTCATTGGCTTTGTGGTTTCTGGAATTGGCTGCTTAATATAATTGACCCCAAAATGATAAGGACTCTACTCCTAATTGTGTGGAGAACAATGATAGACTTTGGCATGAACTGTTTAGGGAGTTATGCAAAATAAATGCATTTGACACTCCTAGTTTACTGCTTGTGAGAGGCGAGGGGTTTGGTGAGTCTATACATAATACTTTTGACCATATGTGGAGAACCAAGTAACATAACAAAGCTGGTTCATTGCTCCTAAGTTCAGTGGATAAAGTGATGAAAGAAAATGATGAACTCGGGGATTCTAACTCCTGGCTTCAGAAGCAGATACTGAGCTTCAAATCTGCTAAGATTGCCCTGAGTCAGAGTCTTATCTCCTATAGAGAAAGAGCTGAAATTGTGGATAAACCAGCAGCTCTTATATGCAAGTGGCTGAACTGCAATGAAAGGTGCATGCACAGCCTCACCAGGTGTCTATTGTTAAAGTGAGGGCATTGATTAGAAAAGAATGGAACCCTGAAACTTGGAACGGGGACATGTGGGGGGACATGAAGCTGGGGACACTGAGTTTGTAAACTCTGATGAACCTTTTTTGCAGAAGGAAGAGCTGCCCCATCCCCAGTAGTGGTAACATCCCCTCCCCAAACCATGCTGCCATCAGCCTTTCCACCATTGTCTGAGGAGATAAACCCTGTGCTGCCTGAGGCAACAGTGATGGCCTCCCCTCAGACAGTAGCCAGGCAAGATAATGTTGATTCTCCTCAAGAGCCACCCCCAGCACACCTGTTTTCTTCCAGACCTATTACCAGACTAAAGTCCCAGCGGGCCCCTAGAGGTGAAGTTGGGAATATGACCCATGAGAAGGAATGCTACACTCAAAAATAACTGCTTGAGTTTTCTAACTTACACAAGTAGAAATCTAGAGAACAGGCATGGGAATGGATATTATGGATGTGGGATAATGATGGAAGGAACATAGAGTTGCATCAGGCTAAATTTATTGATTTGGGCCTACTAAGTAGAGATTCTACATTTAATTTGCAGCTTGGGATTTAAAAAAGGTTCTATTAATTTATCTGCTTGGTTACCTGAAATATGGATTAAAAGATGGCCCACTGTAAGTGAGCTGGAAATTCCTGATCTCCCTTGGTTTAATGTAGAGGAAAGGATCCAAAGCCTTAGGGAGATTGGAGTGGTGGAGTGGATTAGTCACTTTAGACCTATTCATTCCAGCTGGGAGTGTCCAGAAGATATACCCTTGACCAATGCCTTGCAAAATAGATTAGTGAAGGCAGCACCTGCATCTTTGAAGAGCTCTGTAATTGCTCTTCTTTGTATGTCAGATCTAACAGTGGGTACCACAGTCATTCAACTACAGCACTTAAATACAATGGGAATAATTGAATTCCAAGGTGGCAGGGGCCAAGTGGTGCCACTCAATTGTCAAAGGCAAGGTGAGCATAGCTACCATAATGGACAGCAAAAGCAAAGCAGCAATCAGAATAGTCTGACTCACGTAGAGCTCTCACATTGGCTAATTAATCACAGTGTTCCTAGAAGTGAAATTGATAGGAAGCCTACTGCATTCCTACTTAATTTACATAAGCAGAAAACTTCTAGGTCAAATGGACAAAAACTAATTTGAATTATAAAAACAGAGCATCACCACCCCTCAGTCAATTTCCAGACTTGAGCATGTTTATAGACCCAGAACCCCTTGAATGAAGAGGAGGCCAGGGTTCCCTTGATAAAGGACCCCACTATACTACTGATAATTTATGCTGTCAGTCTTTCTCCCATTCTTCCCCAAGGAGATCTCTGGCCTTTTACCAGTGTAACTGTGCACTGGGGAAAGGGAACTGATTAGACATTTCAGAGACTACTGGACCCTGGCTCTGAGCTGACATTGATTCCAGGGAAACCAAAACGTCATTGTGGTCCTCCAGTTAAAGTATGGGCTTATGAAATTCAGGTAATTAATGGAGTTTTAGCTCAAGTTTAACTTACGGTGGGTCCAGTGGGTCCCTGGACTCATCCTCTGGTCATTTCCCTAGTTCCAGAGTGCATAATTGGCATAGACAGACTTAGCAGTTGGCAGAACCCCCACATTGGCTCCTAACTGGTAGTATGAGGGCTATTACAGTGGGAAAGGCCAAATGCAAGCCATTAGAGCTGCCTTTACCTAGAAAAACAGTAAATCAAACACAATATTGCATCCCTGGAGGGATTGTGAAGATCAGTGCCACCATCAAGGACTTGAAAGACACAGTGGTGGTGATTCCCACAATATCCCCATTCAACTCACATTTGGCCTGTGTGGAAGACAGATGAATCTTGGAGAACGACAGTGGATTATTTTAAGCTTAACCAAGTGGTGACTCCAATTGCAGCTGCTGTACCAGATGTGGTTTCATTAATTGAGCAAATTAACATATCTCCTGGTACCTGATATGCAGCCATCGACTTGGCAAATGCCTCTTTCTCCATTTCTCTCAATAAGGCCCACCAGAAGCAATATGCCTTCAACTGGCAAGGCCAGCAATATACCATAATTGTCTTATCTCAGAGGTAGATCAACTCCTCAGCTTTGTTTCAGAATCTTATTCAGAGACCTTAATCACTTTTTGCTTTCACAAGATATCATCTGGTCCATTACATTGATGACATTATGCTAATTGGATCCAGTGAATGAGAAGTAGCAAACACACTGAACTTACTGGTAAGACATCTACATGACAGAAAATGGAAAATAAATCCTGGTAAAATTCAGGGACTTTCCACCTCAGGAAAATTTCTAGGAGTCCAATAGTGTGGGACCTGTCAAAAAATTCCTTCTAAGGTGAAAGACAAGTTGCTGTATTTGCCTCCTCCACCCCACCAAGAAAGAGGAACAACACCTAATGGGCCTATTTGGATTTTGCAGGCAACATGTTCCACATTTTGGTGTGTTATTCTGGCCTATTTATCAAGTGACCTGAAACACTGCCAGTTTCAGTGGGGTCTGGAATAGGAGAAGACTCTGCAAGAGGTCCAGGCTGCTGTGCAAGCCATTTGCTACTTGGACCATAAACACACCAGATCCAAGGATGCTTGAGGTGTCAGTTGCAGATAGGGATGCTATCTGTAGCCTTTGGTAGGCCCCCATAGGTGAATCACAGTGGAGGTCTCTAGGATTTTGGAACAAGGTCCTGCCATTTTTTTGCAGATAATTACTTTCCTTTAAAAAGACAGCTATTGGCCTGTTACTGGTCTTTGGTGAAAACTGAACATTTGACAATGGGTCATCAAGTCACCATGTTACCTGAACTGCATATCATGAACTGGGTGCTTTTCTGACCCATCTAGCCATAAAGTGGGGCATGCACAGCAGCATTCCATTATCAAATGGAAGTGGTATATACCTAACCAGGCTCAAACAGGTCCTGAAGGCATATAAGTAAGTTACATGAGGAACTGACTCCAGCACAGATTGATGACCTCACAGGGAGTTCCCTATAATTAGTTGACAGAGGAAGAGAAGATTAAAACCTGGTTCTCAGATGGTTCTGCATCATATGCAGGCACCATCCAAAAGTGGACAACTGCAGCACTACAGCTCCTTTCTAGGACATCCCTGAAGGACAACAGTGAACGAGAATCTTCCCAGTGAGCAGAACTTCAAGCAGTGCACCTGGTTTTGCACTTTGCATAGAAGAAGAAATGGCCAGATGTGTGATTATATACTGACTCATGGGCTGTAGCTAATGGTTTTGCTGAATGATCAGGGACTTGGAAGAAGTATGATTGGAAAATTGGTGACAAAGAAATTTGGGAAAAAGATAATGTGGATGGGATGGAACTCTTTGAATGGTGAAAACCTGAAGATATTTGTATCCTTTGTAAATGTTCACCAGCAGGTGACATCAGCAAACGAGAGTTTTAGTAATCAAATGGATAGGATGACCCATTCTGTGGACACCACTCAGCATCTATCCACAGCCACTCTGGTCATTTTCCAATGGGCCCATGAACAAAGTAACTGTGGTGTTAGGGATGAAGGTTACCCATGGGCTCAGCACCATGGACTTCACTCACAAGGCTGACCTGGCTATGGTCATGGCTTAGTGCCCAATTTGCCAGCAGCAGAGACCAATACTGAGCCCTCAATATGGCACCATTCCTCAGAGTGACCAGCTAGCTACCACCAGGGTGGTTATATTGGACCTCTTCCATCATGGAAAGGGCAGAGGTTTGTCCTCACTGAAATAGACACTTACTCTGGATATGGGTTTCCTATCCTGCATGCAATGCTTCTGCCAAGACTACTATCTGCATGGACTCATGGAGTGCCTTATCCACATTCATGGTATTCCACACAGCATTGCCTCTGACCAAGGCACTCACTTTAAAGCTAAAGAAGTCCAGTAGTCGGCTCAAGCTCATGGAATTCACTGGTCTTACCTTATTCCCCATCATCCTGAAATAGCTGGATTGATAGACCAGTTAAACAGCCTTTTGAAGTCACAATTATAATGCTAACTAGTTGAAAATTCTTTGCAGGGCTGGGGCAAAGTTCTCCAGATGGCCATTTATACTCTGAATTGGTGTCCAATATGTGATACAGTTTCTCCCATAGCCAGGATTCACAGGTCCAGGAATTGAGGGTTGGAAGTGGGACCACTCACCATCACCCCACGTGATCTACTAGCAAAGTTTTGCTTCCTGTTTCCAGGACATTACGTTCTGCTGGCCTAGAGGTCTTTGTTCCAGAAGGAGGAAAGCTGCCACCAGGAGACACAAGAACTGTTTTATTAAACCGGAAGTTAAGATTGTCACTTGGACACTTTGGGCTTTTATCATTAAGTCAATAGGCTAAGAAGGGAGTTACAGGGTTGGCTGGGGTGATTAACCCAGACTATTAAATTGAAATCAGTCTAGCACTCCACAATGGAGGTAAGGAAGAGTACTCATGGAATACAGGAGATCCATTAGGGTATCTCTTAGTATTACCAGGCCCTGTGATTAAATTCAATGGGAAAATACAACAGCCCAATCCAGGTAGGACTATAAATGACCCAGACCCTTCAAGAATGAATGTTTGTGTCACTCCACCAAAAGGAAAAAAAAAAAAAAAACCATGCCCTGCTGAGGTGCTCGCTGAAGGCAAAGGGAATACAGAATGAGTAGTAGAAGAAGGTAGTCATCAATACTAGCTACGACCACATGTCCAGCTGCAGAAATGGGGACTGTAATTGTCATGAGTGTTTCCTTCTTCTTTGGTTAAAAACATGTATGTATGCATGATTTTGTTGAAAACATGCATGTATACACTTGTACTAAAAAAAAAACTCTTCATTTTATTTTCTTTCTCCTTTATCATGTGACATAAGACTTATTGACTGTATATCAGCATTTAAGTATTGTTAACTTTATATAATAATATTTGGGTTGGGGATTGTTGTGTTTCTGGTTGTACAAAGGATAATTGTATTATGTTAGGCGTAATTATAACCTTATTATCTTTATTTGAAGAGTATGTATGATCTTAGAAGGTATGTATGGGCTCAAGTTTATAAGAGGTGGACTTGTGATGGGCTTAATACTGTCAGCTTGATTGAATTGAAGGATGCAAAGTATTCATTCTGGGTGTGTTTATAAAGGTGTTGCCAGACGATATTTACATTTGAGTCAGTGGACTGGGAAAGACAGTCCCACCCTTAATCTGTATAGGTACCATCTAATTAGCTGCCAGGGCGGCTGGAATATAAAGCAGGCAGAAAAAATGTGAAAAGAGAGACTGGCCTAGCCTCTCAGCCTACATCTTTCTCCCATGCAGCATACATTCTACCCTTGAGCAACAGATTCCAAGTTCTTCAGTTTTGGGACTCGGACTATCTGTCCTTGCTCCTCAGCTTGCTGACGGCCTATTGTGAGACCTTGTAATTCTGTGTGAGTTAATACTTAAGAAACTCCCCTTTATATATCTATCTATCCTGTTAATTCTGTCCCTCTAAAGAACCCTGAATAATACAGACCCACTAACAGTATTCTTTGCTTCTCTTCTGACATGCTCACTTCCTTAGTGCAGGAAACCTTGTCAGACCTCAGGAGACATAAGCATTGCTCTTGTATCATCCCCTTTGATCTAAATATTTATATTTCTATCTGAACATAAGATATATTTCAATTTTTTAGTTTAAAGGTTATAAGCTTTGTAACTCAAAAATCAAGTGGAATCGGGGCAACTACTTAGCTATTGTGTTTTGTTTTGCTATCTCTTACTCAAGACAATGAGCAGAAAGTTCACTATAGGCCTCTTAATAGGAATTATGAGTCATGTGTTTAAAAAGATCAAAATATTTAGTAGTAATTGAAATACACTATCTCCTCATATTAAAGAAACAACCAGTTTGTTTGACGTTCTTTATCCAATAACAAACACGTATTTACACTGCTGCTTTATAAAACTGTATATTTCTGAGTATTTATGTTTAATTAGATGTCTTAATGAATTGAATTTAGTCAGTCTTACAGTAAATAAGAATATACTGAGAATGCTTTGCTCCAGTTATTTGCCAGATGGATATATAAGCAGTGTCTCCACACTCACACACACTCACATGTACACACTAGTGAGATGGGTGTGAGAGTCAGGAGCACAGCAGGATGAAGTGGAACTCCCACAAGAATGGCTAAGGGTGATAGTTGCTGCTCCTGAGGCAAGGGTATCATCAACTCTACAACCCTTTGGTGACTCAAATTCTTATATTCTCCTGAATTGTATAACTGTCTTCTTAAGGCTGTGTCCTATTTCATCAAAGAAAGTACATACTTTTACATGTATCTGTTGGACATTTTTTACCAGTCACATAGTTGTTTTATATGAAATTATAGACGTTGATTTTAGATATGATATTAATGCAAACACCATAGACGTGAGTTGTAGTAAAACTTAGGGGAGTCTTCATAATACTGCATTTCCAAGATGTCTTCAGGCCGCATTTATTTAGAACACAATTATTTAGTCTGAGTATCGGAGAAAAATTATTTCAATGGAGTAGAACCAAAATTATTCTGAGTTTGGCTGTCAAAGCAATAATAACTGCTTGTATGTTATGTGAAGATTTATGGAGATGTTTATTTACTTGAAGACAATAATATATTCCTAAAAATTCAGCAAATAAGCGACAAACTACAATCATATTAGTTTATAAACCACTTTAAACATGATTTCCCAATCACTAAATGGTTGATATTATTATTAATGAACAAATTATTTGCATGCATAACATCTTCTCTTCTCCCGTATTACCTTTCTCACTCTTTTGCATTTGCCACAAATCTCCTTAAAAATATTTCACTGAGGCTGGGCACGGTGGCTCACACTTGTGATTCCAGCACTTTGAGAGGTGGAGGCGGGCGGATCATGAGGTCAGAGTGTTTGAGACCAGCCTAACCAACATGTTGAAATCCCCTGTCTACTAAAAATACAAAAACTAGCCCAGCAAGATGGCACATAACTGTTATCCCAGCTACTCAGGAAGCTGAGGCAGGAGAATCACTTGAACCCAGGAGATGGAGGTTGCAGTGAGCCAAGATCACGCCAATACACTCCAGCCTGGGTGACAGAGCAAGACTCCATCTCAAAAGCAAAACAAACAAACAAACAAATTATATATATATATATATATATATATATATATACTATATATAAAACGAATTATATATATATATACTATATATAATGAATTATATATATATATACTGTATATATAATTTCACTGAGATCGTACTTATCATAAAATTAGGCAAATACAAAAACCAAACACAAAATATTTTATGTAAAAATGCTTGGAAAATCTGGCAATGGAAGAGAATGATTCAAATTAACTCTAACGCTGCTAAGTTTCTCTTAGTATTAGCAATAATCAAGACTGCTTACCATCTGTGTTATCACTTAGTACACATTTCAAACAACTAAACTTTTGATTCTGATTTTGACATTCAGCCAGGTGAATCTGGAATGTAAATAAAGAACTTTCACTTATATAATTTTTAATGTATTTAGTCTTGAGGATATAAATATATTAAGTTGGTGCAAAAATAATTGTGGTTTTTGCCACTACTTTCAATGGCAAAAACTGCAATTTTTTTTTACATCAAGCTAATTATCTCTTTGTAAATACTATCCCCCAATGCACCACACTGTTTGAAAGATATGTACATGAATTCTAAAATATAATATGAAATGAGCACCTGGCCAGATGCTGTGGTGCAAGCAGCACTTTAGGAGGCCTAGGTGGGCAGATCACTTGATGTTAGGAGTGTGAGACCAGCCTGGCCAGTGTGGTGAAGTCCCCGCCTCTACTAAAAATAAAAATATTAGCTGGGTGTGGTGGTGGGTGCCTGTAATTCCAGCTACTCGCAAGGTTGAGGCAGGAGAATCAGTTAAACCTGGGAGGCTGAGGTTGCTTTGAGCCAATATTGTGCCACTGTGCTCCTGCCTGGGAGACAAAGTGGGACTCAGTTTCAAATAAATAAATAAATATAAAAAAAGAAAATCAGGCATGTTGGCCTAAGAAAAACTGTCTTAAAAATCACTATATATTTCTATCATCTATAGCTACAGTGGTATAAAAACTGAGACGTGATTTGAAGCAATTCAGCACCCAATTAGCAAAACTGAAACAACTTGATGTTGGTAGTGGAGAGAGTGTGGAAAATTGCCACTCATTTATACAATACAGTAGACAGTCTATGAATTGAGTCAGTGTATGGGATACAATTGGCAATGTCTATCCAAGTTAAGAATATGACATTCTTTATGACCTACTGTTAGAAATGAACGTACATTTATGAACTGAGCATGGAAATTGTAGCATTGTTTGTACTTTCAAAACACTGGTAATGATCTAAAGGCAAAATATCAAGTGAGTTTAGTAAATAATAAAGCATTATTAAACATAATGTCAGTAACCATTAAAATGTGCCAACTATATATTTTGTTAGGAAATAATCTCCAAGTTAAAATCAAGACTGTAAATTAAAAAAAAATGAGATTCAGAGGAGTGTGTACACTATATTATCATCCCTATACAAACTATGCCATCATTTGAATAATGCATTATCACTATGTATATCATGGGATATAAATGGGTCATCTATGGAAATTGGTAAAAAAATTATGCCAAAATCCATTATCAGTGGAAAGTGCATTTTGAGTGGCTGATGTGTGGTGGAAAGGTAATTTACATTTCACTGCATGTGCCTATATTTCCTCTTTAAAACTAAGTTTAAAAATATTTTAAAACACATTCTCAACAGTTTCAACATAATCATGTCCAAGATTATCATTGCACTGTGTAAATAATGAAGCCAATGTTTGCATTAAATCAATATTTATGAAATTCAGAAGTTGAGATGAAAGAATACTGTTTGTAAGCTTTCAGCATATGGCTAAATAATAGCAAAGTTGACTTATTCAGTAACTACACAGAAAAGGTTATAACACTCTCAGCATGTCTTAATTCAGCTGAACAAATCATGCTTGTTCAGAATAGGTAACTGTAGACTCTTTGTTTAGCAAGGCCTTTATCTAAACTACTGTGTCTTCAGAATATTTAAAAAAAAAATTGAACATAAAAATCCATCATCCTATGATTCACCAAATTTGTCCAGTCTGGCTGAATAACAAAGGAAGAGAACTACCCTTCTCCTGAGTATATATGATTGAACTGATTGAATGAATGAATGTTCATGTGTGTATGTGTGTGTGTGCACACGTGCATGTGTAAACCTTAGATATCTTAATACAATTATATAATTTTACAGGGCTTAATACATCTATATTGTTGATTGCAACTAAATGCGTACACAAAATTCTAAATAAAAGAGAAAGTATGTAAGGAGTTCAAATCCCATATTTATTTAATAAGGGAAAAATCCAAGTCTACTTCCAGGGTGATGAACATACAGTCAAAGGGTATTTGGATTGATTACTTGAGGAGCTCTATTAATCTTCTTTCTCTGGCTTGTTTTTACATTTTACAACCAGAAAACATTCCTCCATGATTAAGAATCTAGAACTGTGCCTGTCAGTTACCAATCCTATAGTGTCAGGAACTTTATACTTCTGGTCTCAGGTAGATATGATTTATTCCTTTAGAAAAAGCAATAACTATTTAGTTAGGGAAAATTTTGCCCTCATAAATTCTTCATAACATCATTCATTGCCATAAAATTCATAAAGGCAGTTGGGGACATTCTGATTTATCATCTGAATCAGCACAAAACATTGAGCACTGGAATTTAAATACACAGAGCATGGTGGCATGCTTAATTTCAAAGAAACATGTATAATAATTTGACTCCTGTTTAAATTAATTTTTTAAAAATCTGAAATACCTAAAATCACATAATTTGTTTCAGTAGGCAAACTGTCGTCAGAAATGAAATAATAAGCCCTGTGTTGTTTTACTGCAGATATTTATTTTGGTTTTATTTCTAAAACTTAAAATATGATGTTTATCATTAATTTTGTAGCTGTTTTCTATGACACTATTTAGATGCCACACACACATAAATCTTATTTTTCTTTATTGTGATGACTATACACTAAATTAAGACTTGTGTCTCTGTGATAGCCTAGCACAGGCTACATTAACTGTGTTTGAAGAAAAGTGCTCAAGACAACTTTGAATTTTCTAACTGTATATGCCATTATGTACAAAGTTTTCTTGGATTGAGAGGATTGAATTCTAAAAGTAAAAACATGTGAACTTTCAGAAATTCTGAGAACAATGAATGTTGGAGAGAAAATGCTTGTAAGAAAAGGGAAAGGGATGGTATTGAGTATCAATTCTTATCTCTTCATTACTTTACACAGTTAAAAAGATCATTTAACTATTTGGAGACCAAAACATATAATGTAAAACATGACTTTTTCTTAAGCTTAATGATTTACATATTAGTGCAGTGGTGTCTAAGACGTATGTCGTGGGGCCTAGGTGATGACCAAGTTAATCATTGGGATGGTGAGAGAAATCACTGTAATTTCTGTTCCTATTTTAACTTGCCCTTTTAAATCAATATTTGCATGTTTTATAGTATCCATAATGTTAGGACAGTAGAGTATGTACAATCTTGATTTTTTTAACTGAAAGGAGTAGATACTTAAAAAGTATATGGAAACTGCTGAATTGAGTAATTCGATGACATAATTTTAAAGAAGAAAAGCAAATAAACATAAAATTTGGATTGAGGTTTGCAATTTTTGATCAGAAATAAAAAGCAAACTATGTGAAATAATAGTAACAGAAATATTCTCAAAATATTGGTATTCCCACCTCATTTATTTGTGTAGGTTTTGGCATCTTTATATGAGAATAATGAATGGGATATCTTCTGTATCACCTTCTGGATTATTATTTTTTGTTTATGTGGGCATTTTTCAGCCAGGACTGCCATAATAAAATATTGGAGACTTTCATACACTGGGTGACTTAAACATTAATAATTAACTTCACACAGTTCTAGAGGGCAAAAGTTCCAGTACAGCATGCTAGTTCATCCAGTTCCTGCTGAAGATCTACTGCCTGGCTTGCAAGCAGCCACTCTCTCTCTGTGACCTTACATGACATCTTTGTAGTGTAGGTGAAGGCACACAGTGACAGAGAGATGACGGGGGGCGGGGGGGAGAGAGAGAGAGAGAGAGGGAGAGAGAGAGAAGCTTTCTGGTGTCTCCTCTTAAAAGAATGTTAATCTTATCTAATTAGCTGACCGGGACTTCACCCTATAATTTCATTTAACATTATTTACTTCCTAAAGACCCTATCCTGAATACAGTAACTCTGGGAGTTAGGATTTTAACATATGAATTTGAGGGAACCCAATTCAGTCCATGGCATGTTCCAAGAGAGAGGATTAAAAACTGGTTGCTGAAATTTTTTACCTGATTAAATTTAAGCAACCTTAAAATGTAGCAGTAAAACTTTACTGTATGCATTTTATGTTATATATGAAGAATAGGTAAAAATGCATATGTTTATAATTGTACACCATTTCTATACATATCTATACATATGTGTATAGTGCTTAGTATTTATATAGGATAATTATGTTTTCTCTTATTACTCTCATTCATATTAGTTTGGTTTTCCCCTGACCTCTTAGGAGATCCAGACGATTATACACCAGCATATCACCTTAATACATCACCCCATATTAAACTAGAGTGGTATTTCCTGTCTGCTTATGCAATCCTACGATCCATCCCTAACTAACTAGCAGTATTCATCCTCATCTTCTCTTAACTAATGTGCCAATAATCCAGTTATTGAAATAATGATGCATAATATTCCAGCCATTAAGCCAAAGTCTATTTTGAATTCTAGTAACATACCTTCTTACACTTACAAGGAGTGAAGGACAGCCAACTAAACACCCTTTCCCCATTATTGGCCTAGTGTCATCTAACTTGTACTTCTTTCTCATTCTCATTTTAACTCTATTCAATAGCCTAATTGAGAACAAACTAATCAAGTGAAGAGGTCCTTGTAGTATATATTATTACTTTGGTCTTTTAAATCCAGAACGGAGAGTATCTCTTCCTAAAGCAACTTGAGGAAGAGGCATTATGCTCCACTCTCAGTGCACAAAACTAAAATTCTGCTTAAACTATTCCCTAATTTTCCTTTAGCTTTTCCTTTAAAATTTCATTATATTTTTAATAATGTAAATCAGCACAATATTTTAATATGAAAAATGTACTTCTGTCTCTAGAGAAGCCAAGACTCAATCTGTAACTTATAGTTTTATACCTTCGATAGTGATCACTCAATTTCTTATAATTTGAGAACCTTTTGGAGGTGGAGGGAGCAGTGGCTTACATTATGCCTTGAGCTCAAAGAAGACTTGGTTTTCCTCTCCCATTAACAAAGTAACCCTCACACATCATATGCCAAAAGAAAATGGGAAAGGACAAACAGCAGCCCAAGGGAAAACAGTCACAGAATTTTTCCCCAGTGCTCTACACTTGTGATTTTTAACATTGCTGAAATGTATATTTTGATATTGACATTGATGATAATACCTCCAAATTCTACTGCCCCTGACACAAGAAAGGTAAGTAATATCTTGTTCTGTAAATACACACACACACACACACACACACACACACACACACACACACATTGTCAGCAACAGTCTGCTTTTTAAATCCAAGAAAAGGACTTAACACAAAATTCTTTTCTGAAGGTGATAAGTAAAGCAATCAGCAAGGGATTTTTAAAAATGTTCATGTTGCAGCAGTTCCAGTGAAATTCTTCCTGTGGAATATAACTGACCTGTGACTAAGTTCCAGAATATTTATAAAAATGTCAACTGCTACATCTTTTTATTAAACCCTATTGAAGTGACTCACAGATGTAGAAAAAAGAAAATGGTTACTATTATTGTAACTAGAGCTGATCTTGTAAAATTTTGAATTTTTCTGTACTCCAGGCGTTTAAAATATCTCAGATACATTGGATTCTATTATAACTTTAGCCCATCTATTTTATTCTTACATAATAATACCTTGACATGTTTAGAGATTTGTTTATGAAAGAAAGCATTAAAATATACCATCCAAAGCAAAATAAAACCCTATTGGTCCAAAGGAATATCTTTATAATTACATAATTATACTTACTGTAAAGCAATTCTCTCTAGAATTTTTAAAGTTATATTTCCACCTCGGGGCCAATTGTTATAATATATTTCATAGAAATAAAATGGTTAAATTATGATCAGAATATAATATTTCATTTCTTTTTCCCTTTACAGTATCAAATAAGCAAAATGCCAATGCTAACATATGCCATCTGATTCAAAATATATTCCTTTTGTAAAATTTAGAAATTATTACAGGAATATGGTATTTCCCAATTTAAATATTACCTTTCATTTGTAAATAAGAAAATTTGTGCAATTAATTGTAATTAAGGGACATTTATACTATGTTTTTATTTTATTTTGGGTAAATAAATGGTAATAAATAGTAATGGTGTCTTATCAAATATTTTTATCCTTTGGTAATTTGAGGAGGTTAAATGTGAAAAGTCCCTAAAGCAGAGCAGAAAACCTTGCCCTATTTCTGAAATATGCTCTAAAGGCCAAGATAAATATGAGTAGGGAGTGATTTCTGATTGTTTTGGTAATTGACAACAGATAGAAAATCTGAGTCCTACATTTGATCAGGTATTATGGTTGGAAATATACACAAATTTCTGGTTTAATTGTAACAACCACAAAGAAAATAAAGGTTATGATCAACCTGAGATTTAGACGGTAAGGGCTTTCCTAGTGGTAAGGTAGTTAAGTAGCTGTTTCCAGTATGTTTCTTTGGTTACAAGTTAGAGAATAACACTAAGCTAGCCTAATCATACAGGAAAAATTATTTGTCAAGGCTCAGAGCCTTCTTAACAAATCCAGAGCCCATCCAGACCCAACCAGGCATTAAAAAGTGTTTATGACTTGCTGTTAGATGGTTTGTTTTGTGTGTTCCAATTTGATTAATGCTCTCCATCTGAAAAAAAAAAATCTACCTTAGCTTTTATATTTTCATGATGTAATTTGGTTAAAATTTTACATATTAGTTTCAGCATCCTGGAGTTAATTATTCTTTCTGTCTCAACCTAGATAAAATGTGCATTCTTATGCTAATCACCTTATAAGAGAAGAAAATTACACCACATGAATCTACTCACTGTTGTACCCAGGGAGAATGATAAATGAATAAGGCCTTCCAAAAAGTGGCTACTATATGAGCAGAACTGCGACAATATACTAAGAGTCAGGATTAATTGTCTCAAAATATATGATTTGAAGAGTAGCTGTATTCTATAGCTGTCAATAGCAAGTTAGATTGCACAAATAACTAAGTTTTAGAAATATTACTGTGGTAGAGGAAACGTGATACTATAAGAGGTTGGAAATCTAGATCCTAAATTATTTTAATTAATGGAAATTCGATTATTCTTTATGTTCTCAGAAACAGAGAATTCAATAATTCCTGGAAACATTTTTATCATTTGCAACTTTGCAAAATCAAGACACATGAAATTTTAAAATTTAAAATAAGACACACAAAGGTTTAGAATGCAATTACAAACAAAAACCAAAGACTCCACCCAATGTGCCTGTTGCTGTGCTTTACCTAAGCACAATAAGACGTGGAGGAGTCCAAGATATTTGATATTTAATTTCTAATTTGAAGCAAAGGGAGGGAAATTATTTTTGGTGTTTTTTGTCACAGTAGAGGTAAATAATTTACACAGAAAATTGTTTTATACTGGTACTTCTTATGGTGGGATAAAAAGTTTGAAACCTTTATATTTCAATAATACATTTTTAACGAAGTCTCCTGAGGTGCTATATGAAATAATGTATCATGGTGCTTGATAGCATAGGTTCTCAGGAGAGATGCTAGAGTAAAATACTATTCCTTACACTTGACATCTCTATGACATCTGTCAATTACCTGTTTTTTCTAAGTCTCAGGTCCTAATCTGTCAGTTTGACTTAATAATGTAACTATGTCTAAGAATTCCATAATATTGTGCAAAAGAATACATCAATGTACCTGATACATAGTAAATCTCAGCTAATATTATATATTATCATAACAGTTTAGCAATGTGTTTTTCCAAGTAAAATATAATTTCATTTTAATCTATCCAGCATTCATTATTTAAATATGAAATTTTAGTAAGTCTTCAAACACTCACATATTTACATATTAAAAAGTAGATGATCTTTATCTGGCTTATTTCATATAACATAACCTCCTCCAGTTTTATTCATGTTATTGCACAAAGCATGATTTTTATCATCTTTAAGAATAAATAATATACCTTTGTATACATACATGGCACATTTTTGTTATTTATTTATCTGTCCACAGACATTTAGATTGCCTCCAAATCTTGGCTATTGTGAACAATGCTGAAGTGAATTGGGAGGGCAGATACTTCTTCAAAATAGTGATTTTATTTATTTAGAATATATAACTAGAAGTGAGATTGCTGGATCTTATGGATATTAGGGTTTCTTTTAGGAACATCCATACGCTTTTCATAATGGCCATACCAATTTACATTCAAGTCAACATTTACAAAGTTTCTCTTTTCTTCATGTTCTTTCCAACACCTGTTATCTTTTGTTTTAAATAATAGCCTTCCTAACAAGTGTGTTGTGATACACCATTATGGTTGTGATTTTCTTTCCTTTCCCTGATAATCAATGATATTGAAGACCTTTTCATATAACTGTTGGCCATTTGTATGTCTTTTATGATGAATGTCATAATCTCCATTAAACAAAGGGTAACCAAAAAGTTCATGGAACATGTGTTTTATGACAAAATTATGCATCAATTTCAAAACCAAATTTTGCACCAAAATAAACTCTTATTAACTTGTTAATATTTCTGAATAGGTCTAATTTGAGGCATGAAGAAGAATTAAGTATCCATTTGCAAAGAGACTATCAGAAAAGCATAAATTTTGCTAAAAGTTAACCATGAACAAACACCAAATATACCGTGAAGTTTGAGTTTTAAAATGTTGAAATAACTAATGATTTATGAATTTATGGAGACAATTCCCCAAGTAAATTAGCAGTTTACTAATGAATAATTCATTTCACAAAGAGATGAGATGATGTTGAAGATGAAGCCTGCAGTGGGAGACCATTCACCTCATGTTAAGGAAAAAAAATCGTCTTGTTTGTTCCTTAATTAAAAAGGACCAACAATGAACATCAGAAACACTAACGAACATGATAGGCATCTCAACCTATTAAGATTACACAATCTGACTCAAAAATTTGAGTTGAGCAAAACTTTTGAATCACTAGGTGCTAAAGAAATTGCACCCAGGTCAGCTGAAGACAAATGCAGAGCGTACAATGAATTTTTTTTAAATTGTACTTTAGGTTCTGGGGTACATGTGCAGGTCATGCAGGATTGTTGCATAGGTACATACATGGCAATGTGGTTTGCAGCCTCCATCCCCCCATCACCTATATCTGGCATTTCTCCCCATGTTATCCCTCCCCAGCCTCCCCACTCCCCACTGTTCTTCACCTACCCCACCCTCCCCAACAAACTCCAGTGTGTGATTCTTCCCTCCCAGTGTCCATGTGTTTTCATTGTTCAACATTCACCTATGAGTGAGGATATGCGGTGTTTGATTTTCTGTTCTTGTGTCAGTTTGCTGACAATGATCATTTCCAGGTTCATCCATGTCCCTACAAAATACTATGCAGCCATTAAAAACTCATCTTTATAATAGAATGATTTATAATCCTTTGGATATATACTCAGTAATGGGATTGCTGGGCCAAATGGAATTTCTATTTCTAGGTCCTTGAGGAAGTGCCTCACTGTCTTCCACAACAATTGAACTAGTTTACACTTCCACCAACAGTGTAAAAGTGTTCCTATTTCTCTACATCCTCTCCAGCATCTGTCTCCAGATTTTTTAATGATCGCCATTCTAACTGGTGTGAGATGGTATCTCAATGTGGTTTTGATTTCCATTTCTCTAATGACCAGTAATGAGCATTTTTTCATATGTTTCTTGGCCTCATATATGTCTTCTTTTGAAAAGTATCTGTTCATATCCTTCACCCATTTTTGAATGGATTTGTTTCTTTCTTGTAAATCTGTTATAGATTTTTTGTAGATTCTGGATATTAGCCATTTGTCAGATGGGTAGATTGTAAAAACTTTTTCCCATTCTGTTGGTTGCCAGTTCACTCTAATCATTGTTTCTTTTGCTGTACAGAAGTTCTGCAGTTTAATTAGATCCCATTTATCTATTTTAACTTCTGTTGTTGATGCTGTTGATCTTTTAGTCATGAAGTCCTTGCCTATGCCTATGTCCTGAATGGTTTTGCATAGGTTTTCTTCTAGGGTTTTTATGGTGTTAGGTCTTATGTTTAAGTTTTTAATCCATCTGGAGTTAATTATAGTGTAAGGTATCAGGAAAAGATCCAGCTTCTGCTTTCTGCATATGGCTAGCCAGTTTTCCCAATACCAGTTATTAAACAGGAAATCCTTTCCTCTTTGCTTGTTTTTGTCAGGTTTGTCAAAGATCGGATGGTTGTAGATGTGTGGCATTGCCTCCAATGCCTCTGTTCTGTTCCATTGGTCTGTATCTCTGTTTTGGTACCAGTAGCCTGCTGTTTTGATTACTGTATCCTTGGAATATAGTTTTAAGTCAGGTAGCGTGATGCCTACAGCTTTGTTCTTTTTGCTGAGGATTGTCTTGGCTATGCGAGCTCTCTTTAGGTTCCATATGAAGTTTAAGGTGTTTTTTTCCAGTTATGTGAAGAGGGTCATATGTAGCTTGATGGGGATAGCATTGAATCTATAAATTACTTTGGGCGGTATGGCCATTTTCACAATATTGATTCTTCCTGATCATGAACATGAAATGTTCTTCCATCTCTTTGTGTCCTCTCATTTCCTTGAGCAGTGGTTTGTAGCTCTACTTGAAGAGGTCCTTTATATTCTTTGTTAGTTGTATTACTAGGTATTTTATTCTCTTTGCAGCAATTGTGAATGGGATTTCACTCTTGATTTGGCTCTCTGTTAGTCTGTTATTGGTATATAGGAATGCTTGTGATTTTTACACATTGATTTTTTATCCTGAGACTTTGCTGAAATTGCTTATTAGTTGAAGGTGATTTTGGGCTGAGATTATGGGGTCTTCTAAATATACAATCATATCAACTGCAAATTGAGACAATTTTCCTTCCTCCTTTCCTAATTGAATACTTTTTATTTCTTTTTCTTGCCTAATTGCTCTGGCTAGAATTTCCAATACCATATTGAATAGGAGTGGTGAGAGAGGGCATCCTTGTCTAGTGCTAGATTTCAAAGGGAATGCTTCCAGTTTTTGCCCATTCAATTTGATATTGGCTGTGGGTTTGTCATAAATAGCCTTTATTATTTTGAGATACCTTCTGTCAATACCTAGCTTATTGAGAGTTTTTAGCATAAAGGGCTGTTGAATTTTGTCAAAGGCTTTCTCTGCATCTATTGAGATAATCATGTGGTTTTTGTCTTTGGTTCTCTTTATGTCGTGGATTATGTTTATAGACTTGTGTATATTGAACCAGCCTTGCATCCTAGGGATGAAGCCTACTTGATTGTGATGGATAAGCTTTTTGATGTGCTGTTGCAATAGGTTTGCCAGTATCTTACTGAAGATTTTTGCATCTATGTTCATCATGGATATTGTCCTGAAGTTTTCTGTTTTTGTTGAGTCTCTGCTGGGTTTTGGTATCAGGATGATGTTGGTCTCATAAAATGATTTGAGAAGGATTCCCTCTTTTTGTATTATTTGGAATAGTGTCAGAAGGAGTCGTACCAGCTCCTCTTTGTACATATGGTAGAATTCTGCTGTGAACCTATCTGGACCTGGGCTTTTTTTGATTGATAGGCTATTAATTTCTGCCTCAACTTCAGCCCTTGTTATTGGTCTATTCAGGGTTTCAACACCTTCCTGGTGTAGACTTGGGAGGGCACAAGTGTCCGGGAATTTATCCATTTCCTCCAAGTTTACTGGTTTATGTACATAGAGTTGTTTGTAGGAATCTCTGATGGTAGTTTGTATTTCTGTGGAATCAGTGGTCATATCCCCTTCATTGCTTTTTATTTAATCTATTTGATTCTTCTCTCTTTTCTTTTTTATTAATCTGGCTAGCAGTCTGTCTAATTTGTTGATTTTCTCAAAAAACCAGCTCCTGGATTTACTGATTTTTTTGAACAGTTATTTGTGTCTCTATCTCCTTCAGTTCTGCTCTGATCTTAGTTATTTATTGCCTTCTGCTAGCTTTTGAGTTTTTTTGATCTTGCTACTGTATCTCTTTCAATTTTGATGATAGATTGACAATTTTAGAACTTTCCTTGCTTCCCATGTGGGCATTTATTGCTATAAATTTCCCTCTAGACACTGCTTTAAATATGTCCCTGAGATTCTGGTATGTCATGTCTTCATTCTCTTTGGTTTTAAAGAACATCTTTATTTCTGCCTTCAATTCATTGTTTATCCTGTCGACCTTGAGGAGCCAGTTCTTCAGTTTCCATGAAGCTGTGTGGTTCTGAGTTAGTTTCTGAATTCTGAGTTCTAATTTGATTGCACTGTGGTCTGAGAGACTGTTTGTTATGATTTCCATTCTTTTGCATTTGCTGAGGAGCGATTTACTTCCAATTATGTGGTCAATTTTAGAGTAGGTGCAATGTGGTGCTGAGAAGAATGTGTATTCTGTGGATTTTGGGTGCAGAGTTCTGTAAATGTCTATTAGGTTTGCTTGGTCCGGATCTGAGTTCAACTCCTAGATATCCTTGTTAATTATCTGTCTCATTGATCTGTCTAATATTGACAGTGGAGTGTTAAAGTCTCCCACTATTATTGTGTGGGAGTCTACGTCTCTTTGTAGGTCCTTAAGAACTTGCTTAATGTATCTGGGTGCTCCTACATTTGGTGTTTATATATTTAGAATCATTAGCTCATCTTGTTGCATGGATCCTTTTACCATTATTTAATACCCTTCTTTGTCTCTTTTGATCTTTGTTGGTTTAAAGTCCATTTTATCAGAGACTAGGATTAAAACTCCTGCTTTTTTTTTCCCTCTCCATTTGCTTGGTAAATCTTCCTTCATCCCTTTATTTTGAGCCTATGTGTATCCTTGCACATGAGATGAGTTTCCTGAATACAGCACACTGATGGATTTTAACTTTTTATCCAATTTGCCAGTATGTGTCTTCTGATTGGGGTATTTAGCCCATTTGCATTTAAGATTAATATTGTTATTTGTGAATTTGATCCTACCATTTTGATGCTAGCTGATTGTTTGGCCCATTCGTTGATGTAGTTTCTTAATTGAGTCAATGGTCTTTACCATTTGGTATGTTTTTGGAGTGACTGGTACTGGTTATTCATTTCCATGCTTAGTGCTTCTTTCAGGAGCTCTTGTAAGGCAGGCCTGGTGGTGATTAAATCTCTCAGCAATTGCTTGTTCATAAATGATTTTATTTATCCTTCACTTATGAGGCTTAGTTTGGCTGGATATGAAATTCTAGGTTGAAAGTTCTTTTCTTTAAGGATGTTGAATATTGGTCCCCACTCCCTTCTGGCTCATAGGGTTTCTGCCAAGAAATCCACTGTGAGTCTGATGTGCTTCCCTTTCTCCTTGGCTGCCCTTAGCATTTTTTCCTTCATTTCAACCCTGGTGAATCTAATGATTATGTGCCTTGGTGTTGCTCTTCTTGAGGAATATCTTTGTGGTGTTCTCTGTATTTCCTGGACTTGAATATTGGCCTGCCTTGCTAGGTTGGGGAAGTTTTCCTGGATAATATTCTGAAGAGTTTTCCAGCTTGGATTCATTCTCTCCGTCATATTCAGGTACACTATCAAACATAGATTAGGTATTTTCACATAATCCCATATTTCTTGGAGGCTTTATTAATTTCTTTCACTCTTTTTTTCTCTAATCTTGCTTTCTCATTTTATTTCATTGAGTTGATCTTCAGTGTCTGATATCCTTTCTTCTGCATGCTTCGCAAAGTTCTCCTGCTGTGTTTTTCAGCTCCATCAGTCATTTATATTCTTCTCTAAGTTGTTTATTCTAGTTAGCACTTCATCTAACCTTTATTCAAAGTCCTTAGTTTCTTTGCATTGACATAATTCAATTCCAAGTACTCTCAGTCCTTCAAGGATGGACTAAATGATGGCAATAATCACTTATAAAATTGTCATAAATTTAATAGAGCTTAAATTGAGAAATAAAGCTTACATTTCCATTTTTATTAATTCTAATTTCCATGAAGTTTCTGAAGTCTCCTCATAGTTGAAACCTAAAAATGTCACAATCATAAAAACAGAGAGTAAGTAGAAGGGTAGTAATTGGGGGTTAAGGGCCAGCGAGATGGGTAGTTAGGAGATGTTGGTGAAAGGGTAAACATTTGTAGTTATAATGTGACTAAGATCTATATATTTAACTTAAAGCATAGTGACTAAAGTCAAAATGATATATTGTATGCTTGAAATTTTATTAAGTAGAAGGGTAGTAATTGGGGGTTAAAGGCCAGCGAGATGGGTAGTTAGGAGATGTTGGTGAAAGGGTAAACATTTGTAGTTATAATGTGACTAAGATCTATATATTTAACTTAAAGCATAGTGACTAAAGTCAAAATGATATATTGTATGCTTGAAATTTTATAAGAGGGTGGTTCTTATGTAATCTAAGCACACACACACACAAAGGTACCTGGAGTGATATCAGCAAGATAGTAAACTAAAATACTCCTGGGATCACCACACTCACCCCATAAGAAAAGTACTGCTAATGACTAATCAAAGACAAGAATGTTCTTCTACATTTACCAGAACTTCAGGGAGAAGAAATCACCCCACTGGGCTTAAAGAAATAAGAAAATCTGTGACCACAAAAAGATAAATATTTTAGACTTCATCTGTGAGATGTAAGTTCTGTTCAACATATGCAAATCAACATATGTTAGCCCCTTTCCCAAGGAAGTGCAATGCCACTCAAGGAGAAGTTTTCTGGACCCACTTTTTCTAAAGTAGGAGGAGGAATTTGAAGGTGCACTTTAATCTCTTCAGTAGTCTGGGATTTTTGTGGGAAGTCCAATTTTGTCCTATTCCACAAGGAGCACTGGGAGCTCCAGGGGGTCTGAAACACATGAGGTATATTGGAAACAAAGGATTGGGACAGTGAATGCAGTAACTGACACAAATTGTGGTGGTTTTTCTGGGTTCTGATCAGCAGAGGCACCATGATGGAGAGACTGAACAGATTCCAACACTACATCAACAGCAGGTGCTGGTGTGGAGCTTTTCCCTGACCCAGAAATAGCTAAGATGTTGGTGATTAAGTTCTGATGCCACTTAACTCAGCCTCAAGCCCAGAAATCACTGTATATCTCTGATTAAATTCCAGTGGAGTCTTCAATTCTGGTTCTTTCAATAAGTCTTCACCAAGCTGGGAAACAGTGGTGGGACAACAATTTAATTTCAAAGTAGAATGTAAGTTATAATGCTAATCATAATGCCTCCCCACAATTTGGAAACAACTGCAGGCCAGTGATTGAGTTCTAATATTAAATAATAAATATCTAACACCACCAAAGAACACTTGCAAAAACTGGAAGTGGTGACCATCTCCTCAAATACATGGGCATCAGCATAAAGATATAAGAATTATTTAAAAAAAGAAAAATGGCACCACCAAAAGAAATATGTAAATTTCTAATAATGAACTGATACTAAGTTTATTTTTTTGGAACAGGCAAGACAAGAAAAAATTAGACAAATATGACTACATCAAACTGAAATGCTTCTGCACAGCAAATAAAACAATTAATTGAGAAAAGACACAACCTAACAGTATTTGCAAACTATGCATCCAACATGGTGTTAACATGCAAAGTATATAAGTAGCCAGAACAACTCAACAGGCAAACAAACAAAAAACTCAAATTATCCAATTAAAAATGAGCAAGGACCTGAATAGCTCTCGAAAGAAGTGGTCTCAAAAGAAGACATATAAAGGGCCAGCAGGTATTTGACAAAAGCATACTACTTGTTATGAGAAAAATATAAATAAAAAGAACCAAGAGATATTACCTAACTGCAGTTAAAATGGCTATCATCAAGAGACAAAAACAACAAGAACAATGACAAAAACAAATGCTGGTAAGAATTAAAAGAGGATACTTTTTATACACTGTTGGTGGAAATGTAAATTAGTACAGCTGTTATGGAAGGCAGTATTTTTAATTTGTTGAGTTTCCTCAACAAATTAAAAATAAAACTGTCATATAATTCAGCAATTCCACTATTGGTTACATATTCATAGGAAATGAAATCAATATGTTGAAGAAAGAGCTGAGGTTCTGTCTTTATTGCAGCACTATTCACAATGGCCGAGAGATGATATCAACCAAAATGTTCTTCAGTGAACAAACAGAGCTAATGGAAGACAAGAAATAACGATGAATCAGAGCTGAATAGAAGGAGATAAAAACATGAAAACCCCTTCAAACAAAATCAATTACTCAAGGAGCTGTTTTTTGAAACAATTAATAAGATAGATAGACTGCTAGGTAGACTAATAAAGAGGAAAAGAGTAAAGAATCAAATAATCACAATCAGAAATGATGAGGGGGATATAACCACAGACCCCACAGAAATACAAACAATCATATCAGAGAATACTATAAAAACCTCTATGTCCACAAACTAGAAAGTCTATAAGAAATGGTAAATTTCTGGAAACATCCACCCTCCCAAGACTGAATCAGGGAGAAACTGAATCTCTGAGTAGATCAGTAATGAGTTCTGAAACTGAGGCAGTAATAAATCGCCCACCAACCGAAAAAAAGTCAAGGAACAGATGTATTCATAGCTGAATTCCACAAGAGATACAACAAAGATCTGGTATCATTTTTACTGAAACAATTCCAAAAAATTGAAAAAGAGGGACTCCTCCCTAACTTATTCTATGAGACCATCATCATCCTGATACCAAATCCTGGCAGGAATACAAAAAAAAAAAAAGAAAACTTCAGGCCAATATCATTGATGAATATTGATGTAAAAATCCTTAACAAAATACCAGCAAACTGAATCCAGTAGTACATCAAGAAGCTTATCCACCACAATTAAGTTGGCTTCATCCTTGGGATGTCAGTTTGATTCAACATATGAAAATCAATAAATGTGATTCATCTCATAAACAAAACTAAATACAATAACCACATGATTATCTAAATAGATGCTGAAAAGGCCTTGGACAAAATGTATTATCCCTTAATGATTAAAACTCTCAAAAAACTAGGTATTGAAGGAACATATCTAAAAATAATAAGAACTATATATGACAAACCCATAGTCAATATCATAGTGAATAGGCGAAAGCTGGAAACATTCCCCTTAAAAACTGGCACAAGACAGATACCCTCTCTCACCACTCCTATTCAACATAATATTGGAAGTCCTGGCATGGCAATCAGGCAAGAGGAAGAAATAAAGCCTGTTTACATGGGAAGAGAGGAAGTCAAACCATCCCTCTTTGCAGATGACATGATCCTATATTTAGGAAACCCCATAGTTTCAGCCCCAAAACTTGTTAAGCTGATAAGAAACTTCAGCAAAGTCTAAGATATAAAATCAATGTGGAAAATTTATTAGCATTTCTATACACCAAAAACAGACAAGGAGAGAGGCAAATCACAAATGAACTCCCATTCACAATTTCTAAAAAAACAATAAAGTACCCCAAAAGACAGCTAACTAGGAAAGTGAAGGACCTCTTCAAGGAGAACTATGAACCACTGCTGAAGGGAATCCGAAAGGAAACACACAAATAGAGAAACACTCCTTGCTCATGTATAGGAATAATTAATATTGTGAAAATGACCATACTGCCCAAAGTAATTTATAGATTCAATGCTATACCCATTAGACTACCATTCACATTCTTCACAGAGTTAGAATAAACTATCTTAATATTAACAGGGAATTAAAAATAATACAAATTCCCAAGACAATTCTAAGCAAAAAGAAAAAAAAGCTGGAGGCATCACATTATCTGACTTCAAACTATACTATAAAAATACAGTAACCAAAACAGCATGGTACTGGCACAAAAAACAGACACATAGACCAACAGAACAAAATGGACAACTCAGAAACAAGGCTGCACACCTACAACCATCTGACCTTCAACAAACTTGGCAAAAACAAGCAATGGAGTAATGATTCCCTATTTAATAAATGGTGCTGAGAGTGCTGACTAATCGTATGCAGAAAATTGAAATGGGACACCTTCCTTACATCATCTACAAAAATTATCTCAAGTTGGGTTAAATACTTAAATGTAAAATACAGAATTATAGAAACTCTCAAATGAAATCTAGGCACTGCCATTAAGGACATAGGCATGGGCAAATATTTCATGACAAAAACACCAAAAGCAAGTGCAACAAAAGCCAAACTTGACAAATGGGTTCAATTAAAATGAATAGATTCTGCACAGCAAAAGAAACAATCATCATAGTGAACAGATAGCCTACAGAATTGGAGAAAATTTTTCAATCTATCCATCTGACAAAGGACTCCTATCCAGAATTTATAAGGAACTTAAACTTACAAGAAAAAACAAACAACCCCATTAAAAAGTGGGCAAAGGACATAAACAAACACTTCTCAAAAGAAAACATTCATGTGTCAACAAATATACAAAAAAAGAAAAGATCAACATCACTCATTATTAGAGAAATGCAAATCAAAATCACTATGAGAACACCATTACATGCTAGTCAGAATTATGAGTATTAAAAAGTCAAGAAACAACAGATGCTGGTGAGGTTGCAAAGAAAAAGGAATGCTTTTGCAATATTAGTGGGAGGTAGATTAGTTCAACCATTGTGGAAAACAGTGTGGCAATTCCTCAAACACCTAGCAATAGAAATACCATTTGATCCAACAATCCCATTACTGGGTATATACCCAAAGGAATATAAATCGTTATCCTATAAAGATACATGCACACATATGCTTATTGCAGCACTCACCATTCACAATAGTGAAGATATGGAAACAATCCAAATGCCCATCAGTGATAGAATGGATTAAAAAAAATGTGGTACATATACACCTTGGAATACTGCCCAACCATTAAAAGGAATGAGATCATGCCCTTTGCAGGAACATGGATATCCTGCACATATACTCCTTAACTTAAAATAAAAGTTGAAGAAAAAAAAAGAAAATCTGGTAGGGTCAGAGATGGTGCATTAAGGCCAAGTAGAACCCTCCAGTGATGAACCTTCTGTAGAAATACCACATTGAACAACTAAAACAACTAGCCATGCAAGAAGCATCTTCCTAAAAAACAAATAATCAAATGAATGATCCTAGTACTTGGTTTTAATAAATAACAATAACAGAGACATTGAAAAATACAGAAAAAGAACAGAAGAACTCTTGAATTGTTTACACCACCTCCCCTCAGCCCCAGATAGAGCAGTGAAGAGAGAATCTCTGTGATTGTGAAAGAGAAAGTGAAATGAATGTGGAATTCAGTGCCATTCCAATACAATGGAAAACTACACTGGGCAGAATTTTTGAGTACTCAAGGAAGAAGCATTTCAAATAGCCCTGGAGCAGAGGGAAATCCCCTGTCCCAGGGGAAGGAACTCAAGTCCAGGCTGGCTTCAGTATAGACTAAAGTGGAACCTTGAATAAATTTGAGTTGTATCAGGTCATCCTGATGGCAGTCTTTGGGCAAGATCTAGTGATATGCTGGTCTCCCAGGCAGTGGAATTGGGATGCAGCCCAGTACAACACGAGCCTCATAGTGTCAGGAGAGACTCTTTAACCTTGGGGGAAACAGAGGGAAGGAGCACAGTGAACTTTTTCTTGCAACTTGGATGCTAGCTCACACACAATAAAAGACAGCATCAGAAAAAATGCTGAAGCCCTGATTTCAGACTTTTGCTCTTAGATACCATTTCTAGACCCACCCCTAGTCAGAGGGAAATCCTCCATCCTGGTGGAATAGACTCAGCCCAGCAGGATTCACCACTTGCTGACTAAGGTGGCCTTGGACCTTGAATAAACATCAGCAACAGCCAGACAGTAGAGGCCACAATCCTTGGGCCAGCTAGAGAAATGAGCTGGTCTGAGAAGCCATCAGCGTCATGTGCAACCCAATATGGTGCCAGTTGTAGTGGCCACAGGAGTGCCCATGGCACTCCTTCACCAACTCAGTGCACCACAATGCTGAAGAGACTCCAGTTTGAGGGAAAGAGAGTGGGAGACTTTGTCTTAATACCCAGGAAATTCTCCCTTATCTTCCCCAAGTCCCCCAAGACTGCATCTAGGAGTTTCAAGAATTGTAGTTTTCCTGGACTTAGGGTGCCCACTATTGCTGAAGCCGCTGTAGTGACTGTAGGCTTAGCCAACAAACTCAATTCACTTTGAATTTTTGAAAAGCCCTCTCCAGAAGGATGTACACAAACAAGCCCATACTAGGAAGATTGGAATAATTGCTTCTCTCTTCGATGCCCAGACATCAGTGAACATAGGCAAAATCAAGAACAGCCAGGAGGTGAGCACTTTTCCAAATAGATTAAATAATAATCCAGTGACCAGTCCTGGAGTGATGGAAATATGTGACCTCTCAGGCAGAAAATTTAGAATAACTGTCTTGGGGAAGCTCAATGAAATTCAAGGTAATACAAAAACAGAAGTCAAAATTCCATCTGAGACTTTTAATGTAAAGTTTGAAATAATTTTAAAAATAAGTGAAAATTTTCAAGCTGAAAATTCAATTGACAAACTGAGAAAATGACCAGTCTCCCAGCAGCAGAATTGGTCAAGCAAAAGAAAGTATTAGTGAATTCAGATATAGTCTACATGAAATTACATAGTTAGAAAAGAAATTATAATAATTATTATTATAATAAGGAAAGACCATAAGATTTAGAAAATAGAGTCAAGAGGCAAATATGAGTTATTGAAGAATGATTGGCCTTAAAGAGGATGTAGAGAAATATATTAGGGAGAGAGATCCAAGATGGCCGATCACTAGCAGCTCAGGATTGCAGCTCCCAGTAAGAGCGCAGAGAGCCAGTGGACGCCACACTTACCGATAAATTTTTGCTGCCCACGGACCAGGACATTCCCAGCGGAGGAGCCCCACAGGTCGCCAGCGCGACCCTTTCAGCTGGCGCAGCTTTTCTGCCGGCACCTCGGCTCGGCGGCTCTTGGTGCG
>CAUYQU010007233.1:0-13296 GCA_963574635.1 Cheracebus regulus | reverse complement strand
CTTCCAATTGCTGTTCTCCTTGTGGGGATGGGACCGGCCGAGCCCGACTAAAAGGGCATCCAGTCCTGTACACTCCGCACCAAGAAGTGCCGCGCCGACCAAAAGAGTCGTGCTGGCGACCCATGTGGCTCCTTCGCTGGGACTCTCCCAGTCTGTGGGCATCAAAAATTCATCTGCAATTGCGGCCTCTATCCGCTCTCTGAGCTTTCACTGGGAGCTACAATGCTGAGCTGCTGCTACGTGGCCATCTTGGATCTCTCTCTGCCCGGTGATGAAGTTTTTCTGTTTCTTAGTTTTCCTTTGGCGGATGCTCGTTCCCCACAGAGCCGGACCTTCCCGGGTTCGCTGTGCTTGCTGTGAAACTCTCAGTCCTCAGCGCTTCCAATTGCTTTTTTCCCTGTGGGGTTGGGACCAGCCGAGCCCGTCCGTCCCGTATACTCCGCACCGGGAAGCGCTGGGCTGGGGCACTGACAAAACAGTCGCGCCGGCCAAAAGAGTCGCACTGGCGATCCGTGTGGCTCCTCTGCCGGGAATCTCCCAGTCTGTGGGCAACAAAAATTCATTGGAAAGTGCGGCCTCCACTCGTTCTCTGCACTTTCACTGGGAGCTACATTCCTGAGCTGTTGTTAATTGGCCATCTTGGATCTCTCTCTCCAAAGAGAGATTTTTTTTTTTCCTTCAGGGAAGCTTATAAAAGCCCTCTTGGGAAAAAAAAAATGATCTTTTACAGAAGGTGTTCATGAGCAGAGAACATTTTTTTTTCCAGAGTATGCTCATACTTGAGGGACACTATGCCTGCCATTATGTGGGTTTCTCTCATAGTGAATAGGAACCGAAATAAATGAATAGAAGTGCATGTGATGGAATGTGTGCAGTTATCAAGCCAAAGTTTGAGATTTCAGCCATCTTAGGTCTGAGAAATCTGCAAACCAGCCTAATTACAGGAAAGCAATTCATCTGCAGTGGAATGTTGAGGACTGAGCTATAGCAGTGCTTTGAGTGGAATGAAGAAGTATGAGATCTAACAGCAGCATAGGAAAAATGAAAAATTCTAGACAAGTACCAGCATAGGCAGAATACTGGACATTCTAGCTAAGGCATTTACCGGGTTTCCCTCAGCAGGATGCAAGCTCTGTGAAGGCAGGGACTTTATCTCTCCAATCAACACTGTATCCCCAGAATTTAGTCAGGGCTTAGTGTAGAATAGGAGCTTAATATTTGTTGAGTGAAATATGAATAGTACGTTGGTTTAGAAGGGATGCTTATGCCAAAACCATAGCTAATCACTTGCAGTGCATGTTTTTATCTTTAAGTATTCATAAGTACTCTATAACTCATTCTGAAGGATAATGAACAACTATGCCAATGATTGATACTTGTTATATTAGGTAGGTTACTAGCTCAACTAGCAGAAAACTTCCAAATCTGCTTCTTTCTATCAGTCTCTGTGTAATCTTCTAAAGGTAGATGACTTTGAATAGCTGGCTTGTTCTCTTTTCCTTTTGTAGTTTATAAATAACTGATTGCTCCTGAATAGCACTGTTAGCTTCAACATTTCCTGACTGGAACCACTTCCACTGATAAGTGAAAACCAGAAGAACTTTCTTTTACAAATCTAATTTTTAGTCATAGAATCTTGAGTGATTAAAGAAAATACAAGGCCCTGGATAATATAATTTTCAAAATGTTATTTTTCTTCTTTTTGCTTTTTTACTTTCTTTCTTTTGGTGAAGGGGTATATATTAGGGAGAATATATGGCTATTAAGAAGACATTGGGAATAGTATAATTTTGTAGCCCCTAGTATTTTTTAGTATTCCTCTGGCAAGATGACTTCTACCAGACTCTATATATTTTTTTAAATTATCTCAGTGCCCTAGGTGTTATAGGTCAGAGGAATGTGTTCTCATAACATAGATACTTCATTCTCCAATGAAAGGCTACTGTCTTTCTGCTGGGATTATCACACTGATGGAATGAAAATCTGTACTGGTCAAGGGTATTGCTGCCACCACATGGATATGATCTCACTGAGAATGAAACCAACATAGAAGAAAGCAAAGATAAGAGAGGGAAGAGCAAGCATGCAAGAGGTATTGTGTATGTAGTACTATTCAGCCATTAAAAAAGATGAGATCCAGTCATTTGAAACAATATAGATGGAACTGGAGATCATTGTGTTTAGTAAAATAAGCCAGACACAGAAAGACAAACATCTCATGTTCTCACTTATTTGTGGGATCTAAAAATCAAAACAATTGATCTCATGGACATAGAGAGTAGAAGAATGGTTCCCAGAGGCTGGGGAGGATAGTAGCGGGCTGGCAGGGAGGTGAGCTAGTTAATGGAGACAAAAAATAGAAAGAATGAATATGACCTACTATTTGATAGCACAAATGGATGACTATAGTCAATAATAACTTAATTGTGCATTTTAAAATAACTTAAAGAGTGTAATTGGATTATTTGTAACTCAAAGGATAAATGGTTGAGGGGATGGATACCCCATTCTCCATGATGTGCTTATTTCACATTGCATGCCTGTGTCAGAACGTCTCATGTACCCACAAAAATTTTAAAAATAAAAATAAAATAAAAAAGAGGTATTATATGACATCCTGGATGAAGCTACACCTGGATTCAGCTGTGCCTCTTCCTCCTCAACTTACCAGTTTCATGTGCAAAACAGTTTGAACTAGGTTTTCTGATGCTTGTCTTCAAACGATTCTTCACTGATATAGAGAGATATGTTACTTGCTGAAGTGAAGAGTGAAGATGTGCTGTACAGCCCATTCTCTTGCCTCCTACGCTACACTGCAGGAAAGGGCAGAGTTGGAAATGAATTTGATAAAATATACAAAATTAAAATGAATATACAAAAATAAAATAGACCTGAGAACCAGAGCAATGTCCAATGCTTGTAATGAATCCTAGATAAATAATGGCTGCTAGACAAATAAAAAGGACTACATTCTAAAAGAAAAATATCATTTGATTCCTTCTATGTGTACACAGACATCACTTTGCATCAGAGCCTGTTTTATCTGATGTGGCAAAATCTGTGTCTCTCTAATGTATTTGCGTGAAGTTCTCAGAACAGAGACATTACTATGACCAGGTGGTATAAATCAATGATTCTTAATTTTGGTACTGTATACTATGCAGAGAGGGCTTTAAACTATTCCCTGGAATCTATGAACCAATAGGCACTGTGTCAGGCTAGAAGTAGATATCAATAAAGCTTTGTGATTGAATGAATGAATATACACACAAGGCACTACCAATGACATTACAAATGAAATACTTGACACATACGAATACATTCTATTATTTTACAAATAGATAGATGTGTTGTGAGTGATAAAAATAAGAAAATAAAAATGCACTAAAAGACCTTATTAATTTAATAAAAGCTTCCCCCATCTCAATTAATAGACACTCAAGTAAAAGCTACTAAAATAATTGCTGGTATTTGACATTTCTCATGTTAAAAATGCAACATCAAACTTGAAAATGTTGGAAACCACCATACAGATTACAAGTTTCTTGAAGTCAGAAATACACCCCCAGCACTCCTAATATAGTGTTTTGCATGTTCTGAAAATTATATAATACACAGAACACAAGGCTGACAATAAATCATATTACATGAGAACATTCACTTCCCCTACCATTTTAAAGTTATGATTGAAAGCATCATTTCATTATTAAATATAATCTATACTCATGTACATTTTTACATATATTTATGAAGTGAACATCATAAAGTCACTTGCAGGATAAGAAATAGAACATTGCCAGTTCCAAAGCCTCTGACCAAATGTGCCTTCCCTGATCACAAATCTTCCTTTTTCCCAAAAGTAACTGTTATCCTATCTTTAATGATTATGGTGTCATTCCTCTAAAAAAGTTTGACCATTTATATTTGCATCTCTAAATGAGTTGGTTTAATTTTTCCCACTTTTGAACTCCATCTAAATAGAATGTCTTATATGCATCATTTTGTGTCTTGTTTTCTGGCTTAGTATTTTTTGTTTGATTCACTCATATGTATTGCATATGGCTACAGTTTGTTGTGTTTTATTTTATTTGCAGTAAATATTCCATTATATTCCTATGCTACAATTTATCCATTCTATTGTCAATGAACATTTAAGTGGTTTTCGGTTTGGACTAACAGTTTTACCAGAAGCATTTAGTTAACTTACATTTCATGTAATTACCAGTATGTTTCACTTAAATTTGGCAGCTTATTTTGTGCTTCTATGTGTCCTCCCTATCCTATTATTCCTTCTTGTTTTTTTTTTTTTTTTTTTTTTGGACTTTTAAAATCCTTCTACTCTTTCTTATACTAGCTTAGAATATATACCTGCTATTCCTTTCCTTGAGTGGTTCCTTAAATTATAACATTATGCTTAAGTTATCAAATCCCCAAATTAATCAATACTTTGCTGTACCCTATACAATATTAGAATCTTAGAACATTTTAACGCAATTTCTCACCCAACCAACTTAGATGTTATCATTGTCATGTATTTTAATGTATTATTATTGTTTGAATATACTCATTTATCACTTTCTTTGTTCTTAATTTCTTCTTGCTTCTCAGACCCTCCAATTGATATTGCTTCTCTTTTGCCTGAAGTATAGTGTTTAGAATTTCCTTCAGTGAGAGTTTGGTTGTGTTAAAATCTGACAGGTTTTCTTAGTTAAAAATATTTGCTTTCTCCTAATTTAAAAAGCCAAATATTAACAGGGAATAATATTGAGATTGACAGTTATTTTCAACACATTGAAGATATTCTGTCTTCCAGTTTTGTGGCTAGAAGTCAGCTTTTGGTCCAATTGTTGCTCTTTTAAAGGTAATACTTTATCTCTGTCTACTTTTAACATTTTTTTCCTATCTTGGGTACTCAACAGTTGCATTGTGATTTGCCTATGATTAATTTATTGTTTTTTACCTTTCCTGAGACTGTTTATGCTTCTTGAAACTGTGTATTATTTTCTATAGTGTTTAAAAAATATTCTAGCTATTAACTCTTTAAATATTGCTCATGGCCCCGCTTTTTGGCTCCTTTTTCCAGGACTTTCATTAAACATATAGTAGACTTTCTTACTCTACTTTTCATGTCTCTCTAACTCTTTTTCACGTTTTCAATCTTTTTATCTCTGCGTGCTTCATTCTTAATTTCTTCAAATGTATCTTCCAGTTTATAAATGTCATCTTCAACTGTTTTCAATCTGTTATTAAATCTACACATTGAGTTTCTAATATCAGTTATTAAACTATTTTTTTCTAGAAGCTCTATTTAGTTCTTGTTGAAATACATTACATCATTCTTTATAGTTTCTGCTCCCTGAAGATGTTTTCAAACTTGTCCTTGTATTTCTTCAAAAAAATGGTTAGCATTGTTTTATTATCTCTGTTTGATAAGCTCAATATCTGAAATCCATGTGGGTCTGTTTTCCTTTGCTGGGTCTAATTGATAGGGCCTTGCTTCTTTAGGTATTAGATTTTTTTTTTTTTACTTGATGCTATTCATTGTTCTTGAAGACTTATTTGTGGGGATTCCTTGAAATCAAGGGTAAAGATGTCTTCCTCCAGAGAATATGTGAAATTGCTCTTTTCTAGTGGCTAGGGATTTACTGGCACAGTACTACTTTTATTTTTTATTGCTAAATCATAGTTATATATATTTACAGTGTGGAATGTGATATTTTGATATATGTATACAATGTTGCATTATTAAATCAAGCTAATTAACATATCTATCACCTTGCTTATCTACCTCTTTTTTATAGTGAGACATTTCAAATTTACTCTCTTTGATATTTTGAAATATATTCATTCTTATTGATTATAGTCACCCTGGAATGAAATAAATAACAAAATCTATACCTCCCATATCTGAAACTTTGTACCTTTTGATTAACAACTCCTCATTCCTCTGTCTGTCTGAAACTTTGTACCCTTTAATCAGCAGCTCCTGATTCCCTCCCTCCTCAGCCCCCTCTCCACCCACTCATAGCCTTTGGTAACTATCATTCTACTCTCTGTTTCTATGAGCTCAACTTAATTAGATCTCACTCATATAAGTGAGATCATGCGGTATTTATCTTTCTGTGCCCACCTTATTTCACTTGGCATAATGGCCTTCAGATTAATTCATGTTGTTGCAAATGACAGGATTTCCTCCCTTTTAAGGTGGAATACTACTCCACTGCATATATATATATATATATATATATATATATATATATATATATGTCACATTTTCTTTATCCATTTATTCAAGATGGACACATATTGTTTCCATATCTTGGCTATTGTGAATAATGCCACAATAAACATGGGAATGGAGATTTCTCTTTGATATATTGATTTCAGTTCCTCTGGATCTACAGTCAGAAGTAGATTACTGGGTCATATGGTAGTTGTATTTTTAGCTTTTTTAAAAAAACCTGTATACCATTTTCCACAATGGCTATATTAATTTACATGTCCTCTTTTGATAAATGTCTACTTTGTTTTTTGCCTATTTTTTGTTTGCTTGTTTTAATCAGGTTGTTTTCTTGCTATTGAGTCATTTGAGTTCCTTACATATTTTGGATAGTAAGCCTTATCAAATGTTTGGTTTGCAAATACTTCCTCCCATTCTGTGGATTGTCTCTTTACTTTGTTAATTGTTTCCTTTGCTATGCAGAAGCTTTTTAGTTTCATACCATCCCATTTGTCTATTTGTGTTTTGTTGCCTGTGCTTTTGGGAGTCTGGGACTACTTTAAACTAAATTCATGTCTTGGGGGTATTTTGTACCTCCTAGTTGAAATAAATTTTGGCTGCAAAACTGTTTGAAGGCCAATTACTCTGGGACTAATTTCTCCTCCCTTCCACCACAAAGGCAGTCACATACTCATCAGCACAAAGGCAGTCTTCTTTGCAGTCCACAGGGAAGGTGATGAGGATGGATTTGCTGTGGTTTACCCTTATTTTGAAAGTATAAACCTTTGGCACTCCAACTTAATGTTGGGGTAGGTTCCTTTTAAATCTCACATTTTGGGTAGGCTCTGTGCTTTTATTTCTGTTTCTCTCACTCCGTGATACATTAAAAGCAAAGGTCAAGATTTTATGGATTGCCAAATATCCTTAAGATAGAAATGGCTTCCATGCTCTGCCAATCTCTCCGGGTTCCTGTTTTCTCAAAGATTTTTGTCTATAATCTGGTCAACTCTTTAACTAATTTTTAAATAAGATTTAGCAAGCCATATCCAGCATTATTATTTTCAGTAGTAAGATTAGTATGAGTAATTTATTCACTGTACAAGGTTTCAAACATCACCACAAATTTTTTGCAACCTGTGTAAGCCCCTTTTTAATGCATATTTGTCAATTTTCCCATCAGGAACTGAAGTCTATTTTTCTACACCTTAAATCTAGGCTTGGCTATGTGGCTTGCTTTGGCCAATGGAATATAAGCAAAAGAAATGGAAGCAGAGACTCAAGCAGGACTTGCACATTGGGACTTACCCTCTCTTGGTTCTCTTGGGAACTCTGTGATCACTACCATGCAAATAAGCCTAACCTAACTTTCTGGATTTTGAATTACGTCCATCACCCCTGCCAACAGACAGCCATCATCAGATATTTGAGTGATCCCATCTGCCTGAGGGAGCCCAGCCAATACTATGTGGAGAACAGACAAGACATCCCACCTGAACCCAGATTGCCGACCCATAGAATTGGGAGCAAATAAGTAATGTAAGTTGCTTAGTTTTAAGATGAGTTATGTTAGCGCAAAAGCTAACTGATATACCCTAAGTGTCTGAAAGGGAAGTTCCTGCTTATAATTAAGTGTTCAGTACGTACCACATGACTACCATAGAAAATTTGAATACATCGAAAGAAAATGTTAAGCATATGTAAAGTCCTACTACCCAGAAGTAACCACGTTGATGTTTTGGCATAACAGTCTGAGTCTCTGCATGCACTCTACAGTTAGCCTGAGCCCCATCTACTCTCTATTGTCTTCCTCACTTGGCAGCTCAGTCTCTGAGGCTGTGCATGATATTTCACTCAACTGCTTCCCTCACCTATTTTTGCCTATTAGATTCTATATTCATCTTACCTGGCATCTCTTGGTCTAAATGTTTAATTAGTAAATAGAACCACAGCCAGCTGTTTGATACCCCTAATCCCTCATTCCTCAGGCTGCATCTTTCTCTTTGAGGGTTGCTTCTTCCTTTTTCTCCCTTTGAAAGCTAAAATTCAGAGTTCCTTTCATCTAGATTTCAATGGCATGAAAATATGGACTGTTGAGAAGCCCACATACTGTGATTTACCCTGAGGCCTGCACTTTCAAGACACAGCCCTGTCATTTTTTAAAATCACTTCTCAGGGATGTGTATTATCCCTTGCACATGCCAAGAGAGTTGCATGGGTCTAGTAGGCATCTTCCCCAAATAAAGAAAACTAAGAGAGTAAATTTTTTTAAAACTTTGATGTTTACTTCATGTGATCTTTATTTAGACCATCATACATTCCAGGTAATTCTGTTAAAAAAAAAATCTGACTCTGACCCCCTGCTTGTTCCTTGATCGCTGATGAATCACAAGAGTGGAATTCAGCTTTGTATATGTTACTATTTTAGAACTAGGAAAACATTTCTTAAGCTTCTATCGGGGCATATTGTTGGGCAAGGCAACACAATCACCGTAAAACAGTCCCCTGGCCTCAGGCTTTGAAACTGTGCATAGGAAGCCAGAAAATAAAGAGCTCTTTTTTCCTGTGCATTATATATTCAATTTGAATCATATTATCATAGTCTAAGTACATAATTTGGTTGATCTATTTTTTTCTTTTGCATTCAAGTTGCTTCATCATTGCATGTTTTATCTTTCTCGTGTGACTAGTGGCTGCTTAGCAGAGCACAGTTCCAGAACATTGATTTTTCTCAGGACTCCGTGAAAGGCTGAAGTGAGAGAAACCTGAGGAAGGGTCACTTGCAGGAGACTATTGTAATAGTCAAGGTTCACAAAGTCATAAAGACAGGCCAGGCTTAGAACAGTGGGAGTGAAAAGAAAGGCAAACATCTGTTATGTAATTGAAGGGCAATCAATTAGAAAAATGTTTAAAAGCTGGAAGCCAAGAGGAATTCCTTCAAGCATTGAAAGAGCCTCAGCCAAAGTTTGTTCTCTAGAATTATAGTTTCTTAAAATAAGAAACGTTTTGGAAATACTGAATTTAGGAAACAGATTGTTGTACTGTAAGTCTTTTCTGAGACTTCATTATGTTCCTGTGTTTTGTGAGCCTGCAAGAGTGGGATGAATTATGCCACATTTCCCAAGTTTGTTTGACTATGGAATTCTTTTAGGGGGAACAACTCTTAGCATTACTGTTCTAATACTAAATGAAGTGAAATGCATTTTGAGAAAAAGGAAAACAGTCAAGATACTGAGGACTTGCTAATGAGGTGCTTGTCTGGATTCTGAGAGGAGAATGTTCAGACAGTACTTAAGTGCCTTCAGAGAACCGGCTTTTTATACTGTAGTAGAGGCCATGAGACACCCAGATGACCCTTCAAGATCAAGGAACTCCCCAGCTTTGAGTAGAGTCACCAGCTGACAGCTTGCCAGCCTTCTCCAGAAATTGCACTCAGTTGAAGGTAGCTGCCTTGCTCAAATGTATGCCCCTCTCAACTCAGAAGCAGCCTGTATCTAGTCACTATGGGGGTACAAAGGCCTGGTATCTTGCCTTTATTCAGTTTGTCTCTGAAAGGCCATTCTAGTTCACAGCCAATTTTCAGTCAAGGAATCCAGTGGATAAAGGAGAGACCAAGTTTCCTTAAGGAAAAAACTTGCAACACTATGGCAAGTATATGAAGGTAATCAGTCTCCCAGCCCTTCCTCAAAGAGACCTACAGCCATTTAGTCATACACTGAAAGGACAATGTCAGATGTTTTACAGATTTTGGACACTGAGTCTACATTGACATTGATACCCATAAGATCAACTGAAGCCTCTGTTGCAACTGTAACACCATGGCTCCTTCACTAGATAGGGGTCATATGGGGGTCAAGTATAAATGGAGTCATTGTCCAGGTCCTGGTTCACTGTGTGTTCACTGGCTCCATGAACCCACCTAGCAGTCATTTCCCCATTCCTTGAATACAAAATTGAAATTGGTATTCTTGGTAATTGCCTGAACCTTCATATTTGTTCTTTTCTCTGTGAGGTAACAGCTATTGTGGTGGGGAAAGCCAGACAGGAGTCTTTGAAACTTCCTTTCTCCCCATCTAAGATTGCAAAATCAAAATAATACCACTTGATGAGGGGAATGGCAGAGATTAGTGCTACCCTTAAAGACCTACCGGACACAGGGCTCTCCAACATATCCTCATTCATTTAACTCACTAGTGTCCTCCCTATAGAAAACAAACAGATCCTGGAGAATGAAAGCAGACTACTGCAAACTCAACCAAGTAGCACTGGTTGACATATATTCTTGGAATGGACCCTTCCTACCTGCTTGGCTTCAGCAGTCACCACTATCTAGGACATGGAGTGAACTGATCTGTTGACATGGAATCCTAAATAATGTTGCAATGGACCAAGGGACCCATGTATAACAAAGGGATAGATACCACGGGACCTATTGGTTCTATTTCATATTGCCACACCCAGAAGATGCTGGTCTGATACAGCAATGGAATAGCTCTTTGAAGGCACAATTAGGCACTAGATTAGTGATGATGCTATATGCACATAGGATTCCATCCTTAGGGCCCAGTATATACCCTAAACCAATGACTATTATACAGTGCTATGTCTCCAATACACAGACTATGTGTCCAAATCCAAGGAAGGGCAACAGAAGTAGTCCCACTTATCATCATTCCTCATGACCCACTTGGGTAATTTATTCTTCCATTTCCACAAGTCTAGGCTCTGCATGGCTACAAGTTCTGATTCCCAAATATAAAATGTTCCATCATGGGGCAAGCTAGAGTGCCACTGAACTTCAAGCTATGGATGTCACCTAGTCTCTTCAAGCTCCTTCGCCAAGGCCAGCAGGCAAGGTAAGGAGTTGCCAAGCTGGAGGTAATTCACTCTCAGGATCAGGAGGCAGGAGGACTGCTCTTACACAGCAAATGATCGTCACAGCCTGCCAGAGGACCTTTATGTTTCACTGGATAAGGGAGTGATAAGATATCAAAGATAAACTTTTTTCCTTCTCTAAAAGGAATTATAGGCTCTTGGAGAAAAAAAACTCTGTCTTCTACTTCATTTTTTGTTGATATATAATATTTGCACATATTTATGGGTTATGTGTGATATTTTGATACATGCAAATAATGTGTAATGACAAAATCAGAGTAACTGGGATATTTATCACCTCAAATAATGATCATTTATTTGTGTTTGGAATGTTTTAAAGCTTCTCTTCTAGCTATTTTGAATTTTACAATTAATTATTTTTAACTATAATCTCCCTACTGTGTGTCCCATTGAACATGGGTACTTCTTCCTCTGATCTAACTGTATTTTTGTCTCCATTAACCAACATCTCTTAATTACCTCTTTTTCCTAACCTTCCCAGCCTCTGGTAACCACCACTCCACTCTCCATCTCCCCAAGACCAATTTTTTTTAGCTCCCACAGATGAATGAGAACATGGAATATTTGTCTTTCTGTGCTTGGCTTATTTAACTTAATATGATGTCTTCCTGTTTCATCCACGTTGCCGCAAATGACAGGATTTCATTCATTTTTGTGGCTTAATAATATTTTATTGTGTATATATAGCACTTTTTTTATCCATTCAGCCTAATCATCAGGGAAATACAAATCAAAACCATAGTGAGATACAGTTAAAATAGCTATTACCAAAAAGTCAGAAAATGCTGGCAAGGGTGTGGAGAAAGGAGAATGCTTGTACACTGTTGTTGGGAATGTAAATTGTATGGCTGTTCTACTTTATATTTTTTAATTATTATGTTAGTTTACTACTTTAAAACTGACTTGGCTAAAAATTATGTATTTTTGAGTATTTTAAATGTGCAGAACTCTGATCCTAACTACAAAATTCTCATTACACAGCAATTTTATCTTTGGTAAACACTCCTTTACGAACTCTAGCATATATTGTAAAAGTCATCAGAATCAAAATATAGTCATTAATGTTAAAAAAGACTCTGACACGGAGAGATCCAAGATGGCCGATTAGCAACAGCTCAGGATTGTAGTTCCCAGGGAAAGCGCAGAGAGCGAGGGGACGCCACACTTTCAGACGAATTTTTGTTGCCCACAGACTGGGAGATTCCCGGCGGAAGAGCCACACCGGTTGCCAGCGCGACTCTTTTGGCCGGCACAGCGCTTCTTGGTGCAAAGTATACGAGACTGGGTGCCCTTTTAGTCGGGCTTGGCTGGTCCCATCCCCACAAGGAGAACAGCAATTGGAGGCACTGAGGACCGAGAGTTTCACAGCAAGCACAGCCGAACCCGGAAAGGTCCAGCTCTGTGGGGAAAGGGCGCGTCTGCCAAAGGAGAACTAAGAAACAGAAAAACTTCATCACTGGGCAGAGAGAGATCCAAGATGGTCGCTTAGCGGCGGCTCAGGATTGTAGCTCCCAGTGAAAGCGCAGAGAGCAAGTGGATGCCGCAATTGCAGATGAATTTTTGTTGCCCACAAACTGGGAAATCCCCGGCAGAGGAGCCACATGGGTCACCAGAGCGAATCTTTTGGCCGGCGCGGCTGTTTTGCCGGTGCCCCAGCACGGCACTTCTCAGTGCGGAGTGTACGGGACTGGGTGCCCTTTTAGTCGGGCTCGGCTGGTCTCATTCCCACAAGGAGAACAGCAATTGAAAGCGCTGAGGACTGAGGATTTCACAGCAAGCACAGCCGAACCGAGGAAGACCTAGCTCTGTGGGGAAGGGGCGTCCACTGAAGGAAAACTAAGAAACAGAAAAAACTTCATCACCAACAAGCCAGACGTCCACTCAGAGACCCAATCTGAAAGGTGGCAATTACAAAGACGACAGGTGGATAAATCCACAAAAACGGGAGGAAACCAGTGCAAAAAGGCTGAGAACACCCGAAATCAGAATGCCTCTCCTCCTACAGGGGATCACACCTCCTCATTAACAAGAGAACAAGACCTGACGGATAATGAGTGTGTTGATCTGTCAGAATCGGGCTTCAGAAGGTGGATAATAAGAAACTTCTGTGAGCTAAAAGAACATGTTCTAACCCAATGCAAAGAAACTAAGAACCTTGAAAGAAGATTTAACGAAATGCTAAC
>CAUYQU010007230.1:0-31937 GCA_963574635.1 Cheracebus regulus | reverse complement strand
ATGACTTACAAAGAGACTTAGACTCCCACACAATAATAGTGGGAGACTTTAACATTACACTGTCAATATTAGACAGATCAACGAGATAGAAAATTAACAAGGATATCCAGGACTTGAACTCAGACCTGGAACAACTAGACTCAACAAATATTTACAAAACTCTCCTCCCCAAATCCACAAAAAAATTAAAGAAGAAAAAAAATAAAAATAAATAAAAAATAAAAATAAAAAAAAAGAAATGTAGCAACATGGCCAGACACAATGGCTCACGCCTGTAATCCCAGCACTTTGGGAGGCCAAGGTGGGCAGATCTCCTGAAGTCAGGAATTCGAGACCAGCCTGGCTAACATGGTGAAATCCTGTCTCTACTAAAAATACAGAAAAATTAGCCCGGCATGGTGGCAGGTGCCTGTAATCCCAGCTACTTGGGAGGCTTGGGCAGGAGAATCATTTGAACCCAGGAGGCAGAGGTTGCAGTGAGCCAGGATCACACCACTGCACTCCAGCTTGGGTGGCAGAGTGAGATTCCATCTCAAAAATCAAAACAAAACAAAAAGAAATGTGAAAACATGGAGAAAACATATATGGTACAACTTCCTATGGACATATATACATGAAAAATGTCTGAAGACATACATCATGTTAGCAATAGTTGTTTAAGGTGGTGGGTTTACGGGTGTTAAAATTCTTTTCTTTATGCCTACTTGTCTTTTCTATTTTAATTAATTAATATATATATTTTTTTGAGATGAAGTCTCTCTGTGTTGCACAGGTTGGTCTCAAACTCCTGGGCTCAAGCAGTCCTTCTGCCTCAGCCTCCCGAAGTGCAAGTTTACAGACATCAGCCACCATGCCCAGCCCCAGTGGTATTTTCTTTTCTTTTCTTTTCTTTTCTTTTCTTTTTTTTTTTTGAGACAGAGTTTTGCTCTTGCTGTTCAAGCTGGAGTGCAATGGCGCGATCTCGGCTCACTGCAACCTCCGCCTCCCTGGTTCAAGCAATTCTCATGCCTCAGCCTCCTGAGTAGCTGGGATTACAGGCATGCGCCACCATGCCCTGCTAATTTTTTGTATTTTTAGTAGAAATGGGATTTCACTATGTTGGCCAAGCTGCGAACTCCTGACCTCAGGTGATCTGCCCGCCTCGGCCTCCCAAAGTGCTGAGATCACAGGAGTAAGCCACCATGCCTAACCCCCAGTGGTATTTTCTAAGCAAGTATGTATTACTTACAGAGTTAAAACTTAAAAACAAAACAAAACAAAAAATTGTCATACAAGCACATGAAAAGATGTTTTAACATCATTAGTTATTAGGGAAATGCATGTTAAAATGAGATGCTACCACATACCTCTTAGTATGCCTACAATTTAAAAGACTGATTGCATCAAGTGTCTGTGAAGATGTGAACTCTTTTTTTTTTTTTGTAGAGAAGGTCTTGCTCTGTTGCCCAGGCTGGAGTGCAGTGTCATGATCATGGCTTACTGCAACCTCCACCTCCTGGGCTCAACTTCCTGCCTCAGCCTCCTGAGTAGCTGGGACCACAGGCACGTGCCACCATGCCTGGCTAATTTTTAAAGTTTTTATAGAAATGGGGTCTCCTTATATTTGCAGGCTGGTCTCAAACCCTGGACTCAAGTGATCTTCCCACCTGGACCTCCCTAAATGCTGGGATTACAGGCATGAGCTCCCACGCCAGGCAGAACTCTCTCACACTGCTGGTGGAAATGGGAAATGCTACAATCATTTTGGAAAACAATTTGTCAGTTTCTTTAAAAATGAAACATGTACCTCCGAAATGACTCAGCCATTCCACTCCTAGGTACTTATCCAAGAGAAACAAAAGCGCTTGGATACTTGTACATGAATATTCATGGAAGCTTTATTTGTAGTACCCCAAAAATGGAAACAACCCAAATATCTATCAACAGATAAATGAATAAACAAGTTGTGGTATATCCATATAATGGGATACTACTTAGCAATAAAAATAAATGAACTATTGATATACAGAACGACATGGATGCATCTCAAAATAGAAGCCAAGCAAAAAGAATACATTCTGGATAATTCCATTTATATAAAATTCTAGGACATGCAAATGAATCTGCAGTGGCTGAAAGCAGGTTCATGGTTGCCTGGGGATGGAGAGGGAGGAACGTGGAGAGAGGGAGCGATTGCAAAGGCCCAAGAGGAAGTTTTGGGAGGTGAGGGGTGTATTCACTGTTTTGATTGTGGTGATGGCTTCACAGGTGTATACATATGTTAAAATTTACTAAATTGCACACTTTAAACATGGGCAAATGTATGTCAATAAAGCTGTTTTTAAAACAGAGGCCACCATGAGGATAGAGGCAAAACAGTCGATGCCTTCCAGTTTCAAGCTGGTTTGGTCATCATGGGAGAGCATCACTGTCCTCACCTGACCCATGCAGAACCTGGAACCCAGACGGGTTATGTGCTAGCGTGGGCAGAGCCCAAGGCCAGATTCATGCTTTCTTCTCTGGATCCAGCACTTTCTTTGCAAGGCACTGGGTGTGCTCCCAGGAGCCTCCCAGCACCTATCAGCATGCCCTGAGCTAAGGAACAGAGTGTCCCTGCCACCTGAAGATATAATCTCCCCTTCAGTTCACACTCCTCCCCCAGTCATGGTCCCTCGCCTGTGTTTGCAGCCAGCAGGCTGGTTTCGTTTGCAGAGAGGCTGTGGTTACAGTATCTCCCCGAGGAAGTAATAAAGAGTGAGAATGAGATAAAGGACAAAGGCAATTATCTAACAACCTGCTGCCTACAGCAGAGAAGGACTCAGGGCAAGCTGGGGATTCCTGCCCCTTTCCCAGGGTCCTTGAGAGGCGGGCAAGGCCACCCAGCCCAGAAGAGTTCTCCTGGGCAAGGGATCAGAGTGGGAGGTAGAGGGGATGGAGTGGTATGAGGTGGGGGTGCCACACTGGGCCCCAGAAACACTTGCTTTCTGCCCGCCCATGTGTTCCTCCCCAGCTCCAGGACCCCGCACAGCATTTGGAGTCAGAGCTGGTGTGGGATCCTGGAAGAGCTGAACGAACACAGGTTTTGCCTGTGGACAGGCTTGTCTGTGGACAGGCCTGGGTATGCATCCTGGTGCCAGTGGGGTCTCAGTGACCACCCCTGTGAAATGGGAGCAACAGCAGTCCCTGCCCCATGCCACCCTGCCATGTAAGGTTCGGTCAACCCCACTTGCCCTCCCCTTGCTTGTCCTAGTTTACGTTCTCTTTAGACTCTGCAAACCAGACAAGGGATGAGCCGAGGCACGAGGCCTTGACCCTAGAGAGTGGATGGGAGGGGGAGAAGGTAGAGAAATGGGGCAGCCACGTTTGCTGAGTACTAGCGCAGGGCTGCACAGAGCACTTCACAGCCTCCATCTCCGTCAATCCCCACAACAGCCCCGTGAAGTGTTCACTGTCCCCCAACTTCCTCAACGAGAACACTGAAGCCTCACAAGAGTAAGTCACTCATCCAAGGTCACAGAAAGCAGACAGAGGCCTTGAAGATAGGCCTTGAACCCAGGCGGCCTGACTCCCAAGTCCCTGTCTTGTGGCTGAAATTCCCCACCAGTTTTCTGGGGTCTGCGTTTCTGAGTCCCGTCCCCACTAGTTGCGATGCTTTCCCTAGCAGGGCTCCAAGTTCTCTCTACAACTCCTTGTTACTCAGGCCATCCTATGATCCCTCATGTGTGCCGATCACTCTACAGTTCACAAAGAACTCTTTCATTACTATTTATGCCTTGGGTGGTTCCGAATCCCGTGAAACAAGAGAGGCCTTACCCTCCCCTGGCTTGTCTATGTTCTCCTACATAAACTGAAGGAGAGATTATATCTTCAGGTGGCAGGGACACCCCATTCCTCAGCTCAGGGCATGCTGATAATAGGCTCCTGGGAGCACACCCGATGCCTTGAAAAGAAAGCATGCATCTATACGTCTACAGTGAAGATGGTGTGGCTTCCTTTCTAGGGGGAAATGGACATTGATACACATTGGACCATTTGATCTGTAACAAGTAAACATTATTAGGCCCAGTTTATAGATGTTAAAACTGAGGCCTGAAGAAACTAAACAGCTTGCCTAAGTTCACAAAGCTAGGGAGTGGCCGAACCAGTATTTCCTCCTGGATTTGATTGGCCCCAAAGCTCAGGCTCTTTACCACTTAAAGAACTTTACCTGAAGGCTCAGATCTACCGTTTCCTGAGTCAATCAGACAACATTCATTCCTTCCTTCACTCATTCAACAAATATGAATGAGCACCTGCTGCATACCGACAACCGGACACTTGGTTTCTGAATGCCCATTAGCCACGGGCCCTGCTCTCAAAGAATTTACTGTCTGGTGGACAGAGATGAACGAGGTGGGTGAAGAATCCACCCACTTTATGGGATACAAAGTTCAGAGACCACAGGTATACCTGGTTCATTCGGTGCATAGAAAAGCTATCTATTTTGAGTCTCAGTATTTAGCAGTTTCCATAGATACCAGATCATAACTAATTAGACCAAATCAAGTGTCGATTTCCATCTTTGATGTCATCTACTTCTAACCTTTTTTTCAGTTACATTTATTTCAATCATCCATTCAACACTAACCAAGCACCTACAAGGCCTTGTACTTGAATAAAAAAATTAATAGTAATAATCATAACAACAATAACCAAAAAATTACTCACATTGATTGAGAATTTCTTTCTTTCTTTTTTTTTTTTGAGATGGAGTCTCGCTCTGTCATCCACGCTAGAGTGCAGTGGCACGATCTCTGCTCACTGCAACCTCCGCCTCCCGGGTTCAAGCGATTCTCCTGCCTCAGCCTCCTGAGCAGCTGGGACTACAGGTGCCCACCACCACACCTGGCTAATTTTTGTACTTTTAGTAGAGATGGGGTTTCACCATGTTGGCCAGGTTGGTCTGGAACTCCTGACCTCAAGTGATCTGCCCACCTCAGCCTCCCAAACTGCTGGGATTACAGGCGTGAGCCACTGCGTGCAGCCCAATGATTGAGAATTTCTTATGTGCCAGGCACTATTCTGAGCGCTGCACAGGTATTATTCATCCGCCGTGCAACAGCCCTTTGAGGGAGGCACTGTTATTATCTCCTGCACAGGACGAGGAAACTGAGGTGGAAAAAGATTAAAGATTTTGCCCACTCAAAAATAGTATTGGAACAGTATCTGTCACCATCTGATTTCTGGTGATCCAAATACAGCCGGATCTGAGAGTTAAGACTTTCCTCCCGGGTCCCAAGCCCCATCTTCCTCTTGCTGGTCTCTGATCCTAGCATCAAGCTTTTACATCCTTGCGCTTTTTATATAAGGCTGCCATGAAAATATGCACGTGCCCACTGGCCCAGGCCCACAGGCTGGCTCTGCAACAAGGACTACCTAAACTAAATGCTCAGGGTTGGGGGCCGGGGAGCACTTCCAGCCACCCGACACACCCAATGGCCTCAGGACAGGAGGAGGTCTCTGAGAAACGTTGCGAAAGAACATGTGACTTCCCTTCCCCTCTGGCCTCTTCCCACACCCCAACACACCCCAGCCCTCATACATGACCAAGTGGAAGTCAGGCCCTGAGTCAAGCAAGAATGTCGCAGGGATCTGAGCCAGACAGAATGCAATGGAAGCCCACTTCTCATCCAGAGGTCCTGGGAATTAGGGAACAAACCAGAGGGTCTTCAGCGCTGAAATCTGGGGGGTCTGTACTCACTTGTTACAGTGTCACTAGAGCCCTGGAGACAGGGTTGCCTTCCCTTCTCCCTCCCCGCTGTACTCCAAGGCCAGCTCCCCAGGGAGGCCTTGCTGCCCCTTCAGCCCTCATGGACCTCTCAGAGCTTGTGGCTGTCAGATCTTTGACCCTGAAGCACCCTACTAATCACCTTGATGAGAAAACCAAGACCAGCCTGAGGACGAGTGGAATTTGGACTAGAGTCCACAGCCTGGGACTCCTGTGCCCTGGCTCTTACTCTCTGCCTCCTTGCAACACCCTAGGAGTGGTTTCACCCGCCAGAAATGCAGCCCAGTCACATGGTCGCCCCCCCTTCCTGTGTGCCCTGCTCCTCGCCTGCTCAGGAAGTCAGGGAGGGAGGGCACAGGTCTTCCCGCGGGTGTCTCCACCCAGAAAGCTGCCTTTGGGTTTATTTCAGAAACACGAGATCAGAGGACCTTTGACCTGAGACTCAGAGAAGCTCAAGTCTGAAGTCTGATGGTTTGGGAGGCAAGACCCGGAGCAGGTGACTCACCCTCTGATCTCGGGTACCTTGTCTGCACCGTGGGACATGGAGGCTCGCGCTGGCTGGGAAAGGTCAGATGACGGGCATCGTCACTGCACCTCTCAGCTGTGAGCTTCACACACAATATTCTGTGTGATGAGTGGCATCGAGACTTGAACCTGAGATCTGTGCTTCCAGCGCTGGGACTCTTCTGCCCGCAGCACTCTGCCTCTTCCTGTGGAAAAGGTTCTCAGAGAGGCAGGGGTGGTGTCCTCTATCTCCTGGGATTCCTAGCATGCCGATCACAGAAGGTGTCCTAATAGACATATTTGTGTCCTTGAATGTCCCATTTACATTTTCCTGACTTCTGAACAGACTGTGCCTGAGCTGGCAAGAAGCCTCCTTCTCAGGCACCTGTGGCTGCCTGCCATCCTGTTCCCACGCCTGAATCAATTGGTCTCCAAGTTCTGTTGTTTTCTCTTATTGTTTTCATGCGGAGGAGTTACCTCCTTCCAAATCGAGAAAGGAGGTTGGAAGAAAATAGCGTGGCAGCTGTCCTGAGTCGCACGCCGCCCTTGATTGGCCAGTGCCAGGTTTGGGTCGGGTTTCTGCATGGCTTCGTGACAGGGTTGCTTCTCCTTTGGCATCTGTAGTAGATGCTGTTGCTCTGAGCCTCGTCCCCTCAGCCCCGCCGCTGACATCAGCTGTGTCCCTGGTGGCCTGTCCTCATGCTTGCTGGTGGCTTCCCAACTTATAGCTTGACTGTATCTCTCAGCTTCTCTACTTCAGATCTTTCCCCAGCAAAGCATAGGGACTGGGGGACAGTGGTCAGTGGGTACACACCCCAGCCTCGTCATCATTCAAGACAATTCTGAAGTACATTTTATACATTTCCTCGCAGGGTCCCCAGTGGAATCAAGCCCCGCTTACCCGAATCGGTAGCCAGCTCAATAATGCACGCTGAGTGGCTCTGTCTCCTTCCCAGTCTCACTCTCCTATGCCCTCACTCTAGCTTCCTGGGATGGATTCCATGTCAACTCCCTGCACCTGAGTCCTTGCCTCAGGCTCTGCTTTAGGAGGAGCCCAAGCTAAGACCAAAATGTGAGCCAGGCTTGCAGAAGGCATGAGGACGAGGAGGAGAAGGAGAGTGAAGTGAAGCTCTGGCCGAGGAGTCAGGAGACCTGAGTTCCAAACCTACAGCATCTGACATACTCGAGATTCATGGGTTGAATGCATAAATGAATGAATGAGTGAAGAAATTAAGCCAGGCATGGTGGCTCACACCTGTAATCCCAGCACTTTGGATGGCCGAAGCAGGCAGATTGCCTGAAATCAGGAGTTTGAGACCAGCCTGGCCAACATGGTAAAACCCAGTCTCTACTATAAATATAAAAATGAGCCAGGCATGGTGGCACACACCTGTAATCCCAGCTACTTGGAAGATTGAGGCAGGAGAATCGCTTGAACCTGGGAGGCAGAGGTTGCAGTGAACCGATATTATGCCACTGCACTCCAGTGAGACTATATCTCAAAAAAAAAAAAGAAAAGAAATGATGATAGATATTATCTTGACTATTTTGTAGATTTGGGAACTATGGCTGGCATTTCTAGTGCTCATCAATAATTTGTATTTTTTTCCATTTTTTGAGACAGCTTTCTCTCCTTCTGGGTCTGTCACCCAGGCTGGAGTGCAGTGGCATGATCTCGGCTCACTGCTGCTTCAACCTCCTAGGCTCAAGTGCTCTTCCTGCCTCAGCCTCCTCAGTAGCTGGGAACACAGGTGTGTACCACCATGTCCAGCTGATCTTTGTATTTTCTTTTTTTTGGTGAGATGGGGTTTCTCTATGCTGCCCAGGCTGGTCTTGAACTCCTGGTCTCAAGCGATCCACCTGCCTTAGCCTCCCAAAGTGCTGGGGTTATAGGCATGAGCCACTGCAACTCGCCTTTTTTTTTTTTTCTTTTTTGCTTTTGTTTTGGAGTCTGTTGTCCTGGCTGGAGTGCAGTGGTACAATCATGCAGTCATGGTTCACTGTGGCCTTGACCTCCCAGCCTCAAGTGATCTCCTGCCTTAGCCACTGAAGTAGCTGGGACTACAGACATGAGGCACCATGCCCAGCTAATTTTTAAATTTTATGTAGACATGGGGTCTTGCTATATTGCCTAGGCAGGACTCAAAACTCCTGGCCTCAAACAATCCTCTAGCCTTGGCCTCCCAAAGTGATGGAATTACAAGTGTGAGCCACCATTCCTGGTCACTCACCAACAATTGATAGACATACATTGCCATCCTCTGACGATACCAGCTTGCTCACCTGAATTAAGGGTGACCACATGACTTTCTTTGGCCAATGAAATATGAGCAGAAGTGATGCGTGTCACTTCCAGATGAATACAGTTAGAAGACCCTGTGCATGCTCCCTGCTCTTTCACCTGCACTGGCAGCCCTGAAGCAGTGCATTGAGATAGAGGTGCTAGGTGACAGAAGTAGCTGGATTGTTGAGCCACTTTATAGAGGACAGTGACCCTGGAGTTGCCCACACCAGCAATGCATTTTTTAAAAATGAGTGAGAAATAAACTCTTGCTGTTTTGAGCCTGAGATAAGGATGGTCTTACTTGTTACTGCAGAATTACCTCGCTCATCCCAACTGATCCACAAACAAAGCCCCAGAAGAGCTGACAGTGGAGCCCACCTGGAACCTGGGCATTTCTGCCCAACCCAGGTGGCCCTGGCCACTGATAGAGGCCTCTGTTTGTTGTCCTGTTGGTAAGGTTTGGCTGTGTCCCCACCCAAATCTCATCTTGAATTATAGCTCCCATAATTCTCATATGTTGCGGGAGGGACCCGGTTGGAGATAATTAAATCGTGGGGGTGGTTTCTTCCGTGCTGTTCTCGTGGTAGTGAGTAAGTCTCACAAGATCTGATGGTTTCATAAGGGGAAACCCCTTTCACTTGGCTCTCATTCTGTCTCACCTGCCACCATGTAAGACGTGACTTTCGCCTTCCACCATGATGGTGAGTCCTCCCCAGCCACCTGGAACTGTGAGTCCATGAAACCTTTTTCCTTATAAATTGCCCAGTCTCCGGTATGTCTTTAGTGCAGCATGAAAACAGACGAATACACCTGTGTTTACGAGTGAGGCGGTGTGGCCGTTCCCACTGTGTCCTGCTTAGCCAGCAGCTCTTCTCTTGTCCGCTTTGTGCCGGGGACTCCCGCCCGGAAGAGGAGGCACTGAGAGGAGTTGGATGAGGGCTGGGCTGGGCGACCAGTGACGCCAAGATGAGAACATTTTACCTCCAGACTCCTGAGCACTTGAATTCCTCTAATCCCAGACAACTCTGTCCAAATGTGAAATTGCAGGGGCCCTCATCCCTGACTCCCAGCTACCCCATAAACACTCACATTCTGGATGGGAACAGCAGGAAGAGGACACATATTCTGTGGACATGGCCTGTGTGTCCAGTGTGTGAGCCACAGCTCCCTGCATGGTTCTTCATGGGTCAACCAGAGGCATAGCTTCCCCTTGGTCTCCTGATCTTACGCCCTCCTGGGACAGGAAAGCAGCTCCCAACAGAATGAAGAACGTGGCACCAGGGCCTGGTCTCTAACCCCAGCTCCATCTTTCACGTCCCATGTGACTCAGTTTCCTTTTCTGTAGAATAAGAATACTAAACATCGGAGGGCAGACCAGCGCTGTGCTCAGCAGGTGATGTGCCATAATAAAGGCCATGCCACATGAGGAGTGGGGAGGTAGGGGGCTTTTGACCACACGAGAAAAATCAGATGTGGACAGGAGAGGTGGCTTCAAACCTCTATGAGGCTCTGACAGGGGAGGTGGCTTAGATATCACTTTTCATCACAGCAAATATCACTAAAAAGCAGAGTATTTTCTATTTATTTGTCTACAACATCAGCCCCATGAGGACAGGATGGGGACCTCATCTGTCTTGTTTATTACTAATATGGCAAAAATAGGGGTTTGTGTATAGTAGGTTCTCACTTAATACTTATTGAATGACTGAACTAGTCCTTGTGGCTTTCAAAGGATGGAAGTTCCAGGGAGGTCACTGAATTTTCTCTGCACCCCCCAACAGCTCTGTTCATCCCTCCCTCCTCTGCCCCATGCCCCCCTCCGCCTCCTGGAGTCAGCCACTTCCTCAGCTAATCGGAGTCCAAGTCAGACTTCCTGCTGCTCAGGGTGGTGGCTCCAGCGAATCGCAACGGAGCTGACAGAAGGTGGGTGATTAATTAGCTGGGGAGGCTGGAGGTGGGTAGTTGCTGAACTGAGCTGAGCAACAGATGGAAGCTATCCCCACAAAGGGAAAAGGGCCCCCACCCCGCCACACACCCATCACCCAGCACCAGGAGCTGCGAGCTGTTGAGTGGTGGAAATCCTTATGTTGGCCCGGCGGGGGCAGGGCATGAATCGGGACTTGCTGCAATCACAAGTTAATTTTCAGTGTGATACAGAAGTGGGGCTGGCACGGGGCTGTCCTGCTTTGGCCTAGGCGTGAGCCAGGATTGGATTGATTCTACAATTGGGAAGATGAAACCCCAAAGCCGGGGTCATCTCAGGTTGCATTACTAGAAGTCTATCCCCCAACACAAGGGAGGCGAAAGTCCACCGTGGATCAAGCTAATTAAGTCCTCACTTGCCCCTCTCCAGTGGCCTGGAGATCTGGTCCTGAGCCCGAGACCCTCCAGCTGAGCCTGCAGGGACTCAGTGTGCCAGAGCTGAGAGGCTGTGGAGTCCGGAAGACGTGGGGCTTGGATCCTGCCTCCATCCTTCACAGCTGTGTGACACTAGGCAAGTTATATGAGCTCCCTGAGCTTTCACTTTCTACATGTGTAAAAATGTGGCCAATAACACCTTCTAGAGTTGTTGCAAAGATTAAATGAGGTGAAATAAAGAGTCCAGTCCAGTGCCTGGAACACATCAGTTCTCCACAAACGTGCATTTCCTCCCTAACCTCCTCCCCTCTGTGGCAGCCCCACTCCCCACCCACAGCCTGCCTGCATCCTTCCTGGTTGACTGATGCTGTGTCCACCTCACCCACCTGACTGCAGGGCATGCCTGCAGGGTCCACAGAGGACCCAGACTGCTGGAGTCTAAATCTTGTCTCTGCGTTAGATCAGCTGTGTGACACTGGTCAAGTAACTTTACCTCTCTGTGCCTCGGCTTCCTCATTGTAAAGTGAGGACAACACCAGCACCTATTACATAAGATTGTGCCTCCCTGCCATACATTTAGAGAACGTATTTTAAAAGCATGATATTATTCCTAAATACAGAAAAGAATCCAGGTTCACATTTTGCCATTTGCTTCAGACCTTTTTTGTTTAGTCAATGATTTGCACCGCGCTCCCCAATCCCCCCCAACATCCTGGTTCCTTGCACAAAGCCAGAGCCTGCAGCCTAAGGCAGGATCGTGTTCAGGGTCAGAGCCTGCAGCATAAAGGAGCTGCCTGCAGTCTTGGGAGCTCAGGGTGGCGAGCGGGATTAGTATCCCAGAAACATCTGTTTTAGGCAGATGACTTGGGTAAACATTGCAGGGGTGGATAGAAAAGAGGAAGGTAAAACAAGCAGCAGGGAGACCAGCTGAGGGTGGTTTCTGTCATCTAGGGGAGAGTGGTAACGGCTGGGAGTAGGGTGGAGGTTGTGGGAATGCAGATTTGGGGGTTTGTTAGGGGGTGGCTTGGGGTAGAGAGGGGGAAGGGGCGAAGGTTGGATTCAGGCTCAGGTGGTAAAGTATATGGCGCTGCCCGTGGCTGCAGTCCCGGAGGGCAGTGCCAGGCCTGGAGCAGATGGAAGCAGAATTGGCTGTGGTGAGGGTCAGGGCCCGGGACCAGAGGTGATAGGGAGGTGACCAGCGTGAAGGAGCTGCACTGGAGAGGTGTTAATGAGAAAGGGGGAGGGTGGGCTGGGGAGAATGGAGGGGAAGAACAGAAGCTCAAGGGCCCTGGGGTTTCAGGGACCCATGGAGGAGTCACAGGTGTGACTTGTGCCCTTCTGCCCTCCTGACCCCGAGGTGTGTTTCTGACGTCCACATTCCTATTCGCAGTCCTGAGTCTGCTGGAGGCTCGAGCCCTGCTGACCCAGCCCTTACCCTGGGTCCACACCCCTCACTCATGCTCTTGTACGTCAGGAAGCCTGAAATTGGGTAAACCCAAAACCCACCTTGCCTGATGGCAACTCTACCCCTCCTTCAAGTCACATCATCTACTTATAGGATAAGACCTCCCTTACATTTTAAAAAATTTGTTTAAGCTCAAGTAAGTTTCCATCCTTTGTAAATCAAAGAACGCTCACTAACATATGTCCCAAGGCTGATGTCTCTTGGATGTCACTCTTGAGTCCTAATGTGAAAACTTCATTTTAAAGATTTTTCTAGCCAGGAATGGTGGTCCTCACCTGTAATTCCAGTACTTTGGAAGGTCTAGGTGGGAGTATCACTTGAGCTCAGGAGTTCAAGACCAGCCTGGACAACACAGCAAGACCCCATCTCTACAAAATTAAAAAATCAGCTGAGCATAATGGTGCACACCCAGCTACTCAGAACACTGAGGTGGGAAGATCACTTGAGCCCAGGAGTTCGAGGCTGCAGTGAGCTATGATTGCACCACTGCATTCAGCCTGAACAACAGAAAGAGATCTACTTTCTGTCATCTATCTGTCTGTCTGTCTGTCTATGCATCTATTCTTTTTCCAGAATCACCCAGACCTTTATAGTGCTCAAGCCATGCCAGTTTCTCTGGGTATATCCTGTTAGGATTAGTCATCTATTATTGTGTAACTAATTACAGCAGTGCCCCCTTGCTCATAAGGGATACGTGCCAAGACCCTCCCCTGCCCTGTGAATGCCTAAAACTGAGGCTAGTTCCAAACCCCGTATATCCTGTGTTTTTCAATCTGATAACCAAGATGGCTATCAAGTGACCAATGGGTGGATATGGGACAAAACTCACATCCCAGGTAGGATGGAATGACAAGGTTTTATCATGCTACTCAGAATGGCAAATAATTTAAAACACATATTTATTTATTTATAAAATTTTCCATTTAAAATTTTTGGACTGCAGTTGACCAAAAGTAACTAAAACCACAGTAAGTGAAACCTCAGATAATGGGGGACAACTGTACCTCAAAACCTAGTGGCTTAAAACAACTCTCAGTGTTCATGATCACACAGTTGCTGAGGGTTAGGGCTCCAGAATAGGCTTCGCTGGGTGGTTCTGCCTCGGGAATCATGAGGTAGCGGTCAAGTGGTTGTAGTTGTGAAAGTTGTAAGAATCAAAATGGAGTCACTAATGCTAAGAAAACCCTGACAAATAGAGCCAGGAAAGGCAATGAATAGAGCCTTCTCACACTTGTATGCCTGATCATGAAAAAGACTACACAGTCCACAACCTTGCACAGAGGCCATTACAACCTTACACAAAAAATACATCTGCAAGGACATCTGCCCAGCAAATGCCTGTCCACGCTTGAACTGGCCTGACCCTTGTTACTGGTTTTTGTAGCCAAGGATAATTATTTCAAGACAATGATGTAATCCTCCTCATTTTTCCTTTAAAAACCTATCTTCCTTTACCTCCCTGAATAGGCACATAATTTACCGTGGCACACATATTCCCATTGCAATGCTGTGGTTCCAAGCAAACATCTTTTCTTTTAGAGAACCTCTCTATATCTGTTATTTAGGTTAACACAGTCAAGGTGTGGGCCGGGGTGCAGTCGTCTGAAGGTTCAAGTTGGGCTGAAGGATCCACTTGCAGGGTGGCTCACTCACACAAATGAAAAATTGGTGCTCCAGCCTGGGCAACAGAGGGAGACCCTGTACCTACAAATAAAAAATTTTTTAAAATCGCAGCTGGTCATGGTGGCATATGCCTGTGGTCCCAGCTACTTAGGAGGCTGAGGAGGGAGGATCCCTTGAGCTTGGGAGGTTGAGGATGCAGTGAGCCATCACTGTACCACTGCACTCTGTCTGGGAGACAGAGTGAGACCCTGTCTTCAAAAATTAATTTGTGCTGGCTGTTGGCAGGAGGCTTCAGTTCCCTACTTTATGGGTGTCTCCACTTGCTGCTTGAGTATCCTCCTGACACGGTGGCTGGCTTCCCCCAGAGAGAATAATCCAAAAGAATGCCAGCTGAAAACTGTAATGTCTTTTATGACCTGGCCTCAAAAGTCATTTACCATCATTTCCATAACATTCTATTAGTCACAAAGGTCAGCCCTATTCAGTGTGGGTAAGGACTGAACCAGGGCATGAATACCAGGAGGTGAGGATGACTGGGGACATCTTGGGGGATGCGGACTCTAGGCTACCTGGTAGTGGTGACTTGGGCATCTTCCTAATATCACTGTCATCCTGGAGAGAAAGGCTCACCCACCCTTGTCTGCATGAGCCAGACCCATCTGGCTGTCTCTCCTACCCCTGTGGGCAGATGCCTCAGCTTTTCCCCCAGAGCTGCAGGGCTAGTAGGATCCTGAGAACAGCTCTCTTTGGCTCTCTGGGGGATATTACTGTAACTTTGGTGAACTCTGGTTTCCTTCTCTGACAGGGTGAAAGGCCGTGGGCCAGAGAGGCAGGCCTGAAGTCCTATGTGGCAGAACATGGGCCAGAGCTCCTCTTCCTAACACAGCTACTCCCAATGGCAAATAGATAGGAACTAGGGCCATTATTTAAAATCTTTTTTAAAAAGTGGTGTAGGAAAGAGAACAGACACTGGACCAGATGGCCTCAAATTTCCAACACAATTCTTGCTATTTTTCCTTGGCTAAGACAACAAAATGTCCTGATTCTCAGTTTCCACATCTGTAAAATAGAGGCAATAATAGTTGTGTTTGTCCATTTTGTGTTGCTATAAAGGATGCCTGAGGCTGGGTACATTTCTAAAGGAAAGAGGTTTATTTGGCTCATGGATCTGTAGACTGTATGAGCATGGCACCAGAAGCATGATGCCAGCATCTGCCTCTGGTGAGGTCTTCAGGAAGCACCTAATCATGGCAGAAGGGGAGGGGATCCAGCGTGTCACATAGAGAGAGAGCAAGAGAGATGCCAGGCCTCTTCTAAACAACCAACTCTTGCATGAATAATAGAGTAAGAACTATTCATTAGTAGGGGGAGGGCACCAAGCCATTCATGAGGGATCTGCTCCTATGACCCATACCCCTCCTACTGACTCCACCTTCAACACTGGGGATTACATTTCAATATGAGATTTGGAGGATACAGACATCCAAACCGTATCAATAGTGCTGTCAAAAGATTAAATTACAGCAAACTTCATTATAGATCTAATTGTCTTTTTTTCATAATTCATGAATCAAGGCTGCCTGTACTCTACAAAATATAATAAGTGTTTTCACTAGGCAAAGTAGAGCAGTGGGCTTTGTAAGGTGGGCATAAGGAAACAGAATAGTAGAAGAGAAGCTGATTCAGTAATGTCAGGTTACTTCAGGTTACTTTCTCATCAAGGTCAAAGAAGAGGGAACTTTCTTATTAGGCTGACTCTGGTAGATGGAAATTTTCTGTTTTCAGGAAAAAAAAAGGTCTGTCTCAGGATTTATCTGCTTCCTTAAAGTTTCAGTTTGAGTATGTGACATTTAGCATGACTCTATTTTTATTTTGTCTGATCTTTTTGGGCCTAGTGCAGCGGCTTAGTCCATTGTTTCCTTTAACAATGCCTGTCACTAGTGTTGTAACCACCAAACAGGTTCTTCTTGCCCACTGCACAGATAGAGCTAATTTACTGAGACAGTGGTATGGCAGTAGAGAAAGGGTTTAATAAATGCAGAACCAGCTAAGTGGAATACAGGAGTGTATTACATAAATAAATCTCCCCGAAAGCTCAGGGGCTAGGGTTTTTAAACAATGGTTTGGTGGGCAGGGGCTAGGGAATGGGGGATGCTGATTGGTTGGAGATGAAATCCTGGGGGTGTGGAAAATGGTCCTTATACTCTGAGTCAGCTTCTGGGTAGACCGGCTGAGTCATGAATCATGAGTTCAGGTGGAGTCAGTATGTTGCCATAATGCAAAAGTCTGAAAAACATCTCAAAAGACCAATCTGAGGTTCCACAACAGTGATGCTGAAAAATGACTGGTTATCATCTAAATACGACTACATTTCAGCGGAAATCAGGTCCTTCCACAATTCTAATCTACTAGCCTTTCATTAGTTTTACAAAGGTAGTTTTGGGGGTTAGTTTTAAGGAGGGACTATTTTCATCCTTTCTTCAAGGTTAAACTATAAACTAAGTTCCTCCCCTGGTTTGCTTGGCCTACGTTCAGGAATGAGTGAGGATGGCCAGCCTGTGAGGCTGGGAGCAAGATGGCATCAGCCATACTGGACTCTCTCACTGTCATCTTTGCAAAGGTGGTGTCAGTGTTGAATGTGAAAACGTGTGAAGTCCCAGCCCACACCTGAGACTGAGGGTGGCTTTTGTGTGATTATGGTTGTTAAGCTTTATGCTCATGAGAGGAAGCGCAGGGAGGGGTGTAATAGCTGAGACAGGGTTGGAACCCGGCTTTGGTGACGGGCTTCCTTCCCCTGGGGCTGCAGGAGCGTCTTTGTCCCCTTCCTCAGTGTCCCCCCTTTCACTGGGTGCTGTCCACTCCCCCTGGGAGGTCTTGGCTCTCTCTGCTCTTTCCCACACAATGCCTGGAGCTCATACAGGCCATAGGATTTCTTTTCCTGATGGAAACCAGGGCACCTCCCCTGCCAATCAACTTCCCATTAATCCTTCCACTGTGTGGAGGGAAAGGTGCTGAATTGTAGAAATACCTCTGCTCCTCCTCTCCTGAAAATCCTTCCATGGCTCCTCCTGGTCTAAGGCGAGCGCTGAAGGCATGGCCCTCCTCCAGGGTGCCAGGAGTCCCAGGCTGTTGGGACAGGGAAGGGGCTTTTGTCTAACACCTGCCCTTTTGATGTCTTCTTACTGCTGGGGGTGGGTCTTGCCCATCAGCGTAACCAGAGGCAGAAAGAGAAACAGTAAATACATTGAAAACCTCTGATTTACACTACAGATGATACAGGATATCATCCCCAGACTCCTAAGCCTAACCTTCCAGAGTGCCTGAATTCGGTGCCGACCTGGACGTGCAGCTCTACAGTCCCAACCCGACACAGCTGGGCACACAGGACGTTCTCAACAAACATTTGCTGAGCCACTGAAGTTGCTTCAGAAGGGCTGCCTTGGACTGCTGAGTCCTTGACTTCCATTTCTCTGGGTGGTGGGTGCCGGAGTTTGAGGTGGAGGAGCTGGGATGGCTCCATCCCATGAAGCCGTGGTGGCAGGTTCATGACCTAGAAGCACGAGGCCTGAGAGGCTGTAGGCTCCTGGGGTGGCGGGTGGAGGCTGCTGTTTGTTTTAGTCTCTACCCAAACCCTGTTCACAGGTTGCCTGGCAACCATTGTTCATTTACTCACCATTGACTTTGAAAATAAAAATCAATTTCCTTTATGACATAAGCCAGGGGGCCACATTAACCCACAAGTTTAAGCAGTCCAATTTTATTGGTCAAAGATTTATGAGCAAGGATGTATACAGAGCACTATGTATAACAGGAAAAGCTTTTGTGGGGGGTGCTGAACCACAATGTCTAACAGAGGGGTGTGATTAAAGGGAGGCCCTTTCTTACAACAGAATATTCTGCAGCTGCTAAAATAATAATAGGGCTCTGAGTGTACTGATGGGAATATTCTCATCATTTAAGTGAAAGATACAAGCAGGTTACAGAACAGCATGTGGAGTGCGTTGCTGTTTTATTTGACAAGATGTGCGTGTTACTTAAAAACATTCTGCAAGAGTACACATAGCAAAACATCAAGTGATTTTCACTGGGGAAGGGAGTTGCAAATTTCAATTGTCTTTATGTCTTTCTCTACCATTTAATTTTTAAAATAAAGAAAGCATGTATTACTTTTTCAGTCTGCAAAAAACAATAATGTCATTTTTTTTCAAATGGAGAATTCCAACTCTGAGGGCCAGGGGAACAGCCTCTCAAGGGCCTCGTCGAAGCTGAGACTGCATGGACAGTGCCTTAGTCCTTTTGAGCTGATATAACAGAATGCCTTAGACTGCGTGGCATAAACAACTCACATCAAGTTCTCATAGTTCTGGGGGCTGGAAAGTCCAAGATCAAGGTGCCAGCAGATTCAGTGTCTTGTGAGGGCCTGCTTTTGGCTCACAGATGGCCATCCATGTTCTCACATGGTGGAAGGGGCAAGGAAGCTCTCTGGGGCCTCTCTTATAAGGGCACTAATCCCTCTGCCCCCATGACCTAATTACCCCCATAGCCTCTACCTCTTGACACCATCACACCAATGATTAGGTTTCAACATATGACTTTTCAGGTCATATGTTGAAACCATCACAGGCAGCCAGGGCCAGGCTGGGGTTGAGCAGAGGAGTAGGAGGAGGAAGGGAGGCTGAGATGTCCCCTGAAAGGGCAACCAGAATGCTTCCAATAGGGAGTTCTCTCCAGTCCCTGGGAGTGTCCAGGCTGAAGCTGGGTGCTGGAGAGGGCTGTCCTGCAGTAGCGGAGGCTAGGCCAGGTGCCTTCTAGAAATTTTCCTGGCAGACTGAAAAAGTAATACGAGCTTGCTTTATTTTAAAAATGAAGTGGTAGAGAAAGAAAGACAACTGAAATTTGCAACCCCTTTCCCCAGTGAAAATCACTGTTTATGTTTTGCCGTGTGTACCCTTGCAGAATGTTTTTAAGTAACATGCACATCTTTTTCAGTGAAAACAGCAACGCACTCTGCAATGTGGTTCTGTAAGCGGGAAGGTTGAGCCAGTTCACTGATAGGGAGGGGAAGGCAGGGAATGGGCCAGAGCTGGAGGCAGTGGAGGGTCCGCCTCTTTTGACTGCTCCTCTCCTCACCGTCTCTTTCTAGGCTGGTGTCCTGCAGGCTCCCTCCTGGCCTCACACCACACCTTCCTTCTGGTGTTCTCATTCATGCTCATGACTTCAGCTACAACCTAGAGCCTGACAATGCCCACCACTCCACACCTGAGCCTGTCCTCCAGGGTGCCCCCTGATCACTCTCTTGCCTGAGATTTTCCATGGGCTTCCTTATGCCCGCAGGCAGGAATAGAAGATCTTCTGAACCTGGTTCCAGACTAAGCCCTCCCCAGTTCCATGCATCTTTGCCTTTGCATAAGCATTTATCTCTCTGCAATGCCACCCCTCTCCTGTCTACAAAACAAACTCTTCTTTAAGACCCAAAGATCAACCTCCATGGTGAAGCCTTCTTAGTTTCTCCAGACACTCTATCCTCTGTGCTCCCATAATCCTTTGCACACCCCTTGACCACAGCACTCATCACACTTTGCCATTGCTAATATTGATTTGTCTTTGTTTCAGTCTCAGCTTGTGAATTCTGTGAGGCAGATGGCTTATTCACCCCAGCTCCAAGCTCAGGGCCTGCTCATAGGGGTGCCCAGGAAGTGCTGGTAGGATGAATAGATGAATGGTTGAAGGAATGGATGGGGTGGACGGATGGATGAAAGGATGAATGGTTGGATGCATGGATGGATGGATGGATGCATAGATGGATGGATGGATGCATGGATGGATGGATGCATGGATGGATGGGTGGATGGATGGGTGGATGGATGCATGGATGGATGGATGCATGGATGGATGCATGGATGGGTGGATGATGCATGGATGGGTGGATGATGCATGGATGGGTGGACGGATGGATGAAAGCATGAATGGTTGGATGCATGGATGGATGGATGGATGCATGCATGGATGCATGGATGGGTGGATGGATGGGTGGATGGATGCATGGATGGATGGGTGGATGGACCGATGGATGGATGGGTGGATGGATGGATGGATGGATGCATGGATGGATGCATGGATGGATGGATGGATGGATGCATGGATGGGTGGGTGGATTACATTGTTCCCTTCAATATACAAGCATGTAATTTCTTCCATCTAAAAAAACAAAGCAAGAAACTCCCTTGATTCGACATCACCTCTCTTTCTTTATAACGAAGACCCCTACAAGAGTCGTCCACCACACCAGTCTGTTTCCTTTTCTCCCCTGCTCTCTTGTACCCCTTCCAATCAAGCTTTCACTACTCCACCAAAACTGCTCTGAAGGAAGTTGCGAATGCCCTCTACATTGCTAAATCTAGTGGCTGCTCTCAGTCATTAGCTTCCTTGACCTTGGCAACATTTGACACACACCCTTTTCTTGGAAACACATTATTCTCCTGGCTTCCAGGAACCTTACTCTCTTGGCTTTCCTTCTACCCCAGTGGTAGCTCCTTCTCCCTTTCCATAGCTGGCTCCTCCATATCTCCCCATCCTCAGACCTAGGACTCCTCTATCTGTTATAACTCCCTTAACGATTCCATTTATTTCGTGGCAAATGCCTTACCTTCCCCTCAAAATGTGATCCTCTCGAAACTCTCCCCATCTGAAGAATCAGCAATTCCATCCATCCAGGCACTCAGCCCAGAGACCATGGAGCCATCCTTGACTTCTTTCTTTCCCACCCACATCCAGCTCCTCAGTATCCCCATGGCTCTACCTTCAGAATGTACTCAGAATCCACCCACTTCTCTCCACCTCCATGGCTACCACTCTGATTCAAGCCACCCAGCTCCTGCCTGCTAACAGTTCATTCTGCTATTGTCCCCCACCCCTATGGTCTCTTGTCAACCCGATCACCAGAGTGGTCCTTTAAAAACTTAATTCAGATCATGTCTCCGCTCTGTGGAAAACAGTCTCATGGCTTCTTGTCTCACTCACTGTGGAATCTGAGGGCCTCGCAGTGGCCCTCAAGGCCCTGCAGGATTTACTTCCCCTGCCACTGTTGCCCCTCTGACTTCATCTCCAGTCTTCTTCCCCTACTGCAGCCATGCCACTCCTCAAACACGCCAGCTCTGCTTCTGTAGCACAGAACTTGCATTTCTCACGCCTTCCTCCTGGAATGCAATATCCCAGATACACAGCTGGCTCATTCCTTCACCTCCTTCAGGTCTGGTCTCGAATGGCACCTTCCAGATAAGGCCCTCTCTGCCTCCTTGTTCTCCAGAACACATCACTAGCTGTCACTCTTTAGAGCTTCCCACCTATTTATACATCATTGTCTCCTCTATTAGATTATTAGCTCCATGAGGGCTGGGCTTATGAGTTTTTCCTCCAGCCACACCTTCGGTGCCTAGAGCAATGCACAGCATGTGGTAGACTCCTATGTGGATGAGTGAAAGAATGGTCTTATGAATCCTCACGTAGCCCTACATGCGAGTATTGCTATACCCATGGTTTGATGATGGAGCAGAAGCCCAGAGAGGTTTAGGGAGCTCAGCAGTGGCACCTGACTCCAGTGTACATTTTCTAAATACCATGCAATACTGTCTGTGGAATGTGGACGATAATAATACCACTGTCCTGCAATTCTCACGAGGTTGTCTGGGGCTCACGTGAAATGATGCTTGTGTATATTTTCTCAAACTACAAAACTGGATACAATGTTAACTATTATCATTCTCCCTCTAGTGAGAATGAATGTCTCGCTGGACAGGAACTGATATGAACACCTTAGAGATCACCTAGTCTAATCCATGATTGTAAGGTGGGCATGAGAGAGATTTAAGTTCAGGACAACTGGGTCACTTCCAGGCATGTGCTGGATGGCTTTAGACCAAAGAAGGTGGGCTGACCTCTCAGACCACTACTTCTGTGTGGGGAGCAGAATCTGTAGGTATCCATCTTTCCACGCATCCATCCATCCCATCATTCTTCCATCCATCCATCCATCCATCCAAACATCATTCATCCTCCTATGCATCTGTCTACCCTTCCTTCTATCCATCTACTTATCCATTCATCTATCCTTTTGTTCTTCCTGCCATCCATCTTTCCACCATTCGTCCTTCTGTCCATTATCTACTCGCCCTTTTGTTCTCCCCTCACTCATCCCTTCCTCTGTCAGTTCATCTATATATTCATCACTTCACCCATCCTTCCACTCTATTAATCTTGCATTTCTTTATTTACCCATTTTTTTCCACCTAATCGTTTTCCCATGTACCCATCATTTTGCAAGCTCATTTTCTGAGAGCCTGTTGTGTGCCAGGCCCTGGACTCAGAGCTGGTAACAGAGTTCAATGAGACATCCACTCTCCCAGGCTGAGGGGAGCTTGAACAAGTGCAAAGAGAGAACGTGGGAAAGTACCCAGCTAGGCTCTCGGTGAGCACAAGTGTGCAGGTCCTGGAGCTCTGTTTGTGACTAAGATGCTTGCCTGAGGCCCCACGCTAGGAAGGACTAGGACTAACTAAAGTGGGAGCTGGCCCCAGAGCCTAAGCTTTATGTGATATTCTTCTCCCCACCCCCGACCATGCTGCCTTTTTCCGGAGAGAATCGCCTGACCACTGTCAGCTGTAGGGAGAAGATGTTAAGGAGGGGAAATGCCAGGCCAGAGCTGCATGCAACGAGGAGCCCATGCTGGCCATCCTCCTGGTGCCATGATCTTCATGACACAAATGCTTTCGGCCCAGGGAATAGGCAGGCAGGAGAGGGGACCTGCGAGCCAGCTGGGTACCAGCAGCCAGGAGGCCTTACGGGGGAGGGAACAGTTAATTCATTAGTCCTGCAGGCCAGCCATGCTTTACACATTAAGCCCCTTTATCTCCTTGCAATCGCATCTGATCAAGGCAATAGAAAGTATTTTGGCTAAGTGGGTAATTTAATCACGCTGCAGCCATTCAGAAACCACTTAACGCCTCTGATTGTGATTGTCTCCCCATTCTCTGCTTACCTGGAAAGCACGCTTCTTCCAAATACAAGGCTTCTGGGCCCCCAGCAACTCGGTTTGCAGAATGATGAAAACGACAGCACGCCTTCCTGGCTCAGCCCTTTCAGCTTGAAGACCTGAGAGAGAGGGAATGTGTGAGATCCATGTTCCCCATTTTTTTTCTCCCAACAATTGTAGGGGTGTAGGCACACCTTCAGCTCACAGACGCTGAAACTGCCTCTCAGAGAGGTGGACTTCCTTGCCATTCCAAGAATGTCTTATTCCTAAGCCTTCGCCTTCGAGTCAATTGTATCATTTTTTAATTACCTCATTTTCGATTATTACTTTTGTAATTAAAATTCTTTTCATTATACTACCCAGCCCCCTGAGTTTTCCATTTTATCTCCGAATTGCTCAGCAATTTGCTACCCTCTCCACCCACAGCTACCAAGGTCAGGCCCATATGATTTTGTGCCAAAACGATTGTCACCCCTATCCTGCCCCTACCATCTCGCTGTCCCTATCTTGATGTCCTCTACCTGTAGGCTGCGTTTCCGCCTACAAGTCTTTCTAAAGAGCTGATCTGGCCAAGCCTCTCCCCTGCTGAAAATCCCAGTGGCTCCCATCACCCCCCGGGGCAGCAGAGTGCTTCCCAGAGCCCCAAGGGATGGCAGAGTGACCAGGGAGGCTCCAGGGCTGCCTTTCTGTGAGATTTACTCTAGAACGCAGCTCCCTGGGTGCACGGAACAGGACACCGTCATTGCCGCTGCTGTGTCCTGTTTCTCCTCAGCTCAGAATCTTCCCACAGCTTCCCACAACCTGCAGGTAAAATCTAAGCACGTTAGGCCCTCACCTGCCTTCCGTCCCACTCAAAAGCCCTCACCATTTCCAAAACAAAACACGCACTTTCAGCCTCAAACTTAGCAAGCTCCTTTCTACCACAGGGCCTTTGCACGTGCCCTTCCCTCTGTCCAGATCCCCATTCTTCACATTCTGCTCCAGAATCCAACTCCTCAGCCTGCTCCTCAGTGGCTCACCCCATGACTGGCCACTTCTCACACTTTAGGTCTCAGTTTCAGACTCATCTCCTCACAAAGGTTTTCTTAGGTCAGACTCATTTACATCAAACCCTGACCTGGTGATTCCCGGGTGAGTGATTGATTAAGAAGTGCTGTGCCAGTGGAGATGTCGGGAAGGGGCTGGGGAAAACAGGGCAGACAAAGGGGAGAGGCCGAGCAAGCGTGGAATCTCAGCCCAAGTCCCAGACTCAGCCTGACCCCATGGAGAGCTGTGGGGAGGAAATTAGATCTCAGGTTTGGTTTTGTTTTCCTGGAGACAAAGTCTCACCCTGTCACCAGGGCTGGGGTGCGGTGGTGTGATCATGGCTTGCTGCAGCCTCAGCCTCTGGACTCCTGCTATCCTCCCTCCTCAGCCTTCTTAGTAGCTGACTATAGGCACCTGCCACTACATTCAGCTAATTTTTGTATTTTTTGTAGTGATGGGTTTTGATCATGTTGCCCAGGCTGGATTCAAACTCCTGGGCTCAAGCAATCTGCCTGCCTCGGCCTCCCAAAGTGCTGGGATTACAGGTGTTAGCCATCGCACCCAGTTCATATTTTTTCTGGACTCCAAGCAAGGGACCTATTGGGCATTCATATTCCTGCACCAGTCAGTGAGTGGCTGCAAGCCTCCCTGGAGAAGACCTGCAAAGAATGCTGAGTCGCAGTGTCTCAGCTGAAAATGGGGGCTCTGTAATTAAGAAAGGGAGATGGAGGTTAGGTTAGGTAGTTCACAGGGTCTGCCACAGTCACAATCATTAGATTGTGTTTTGGAGGTTCTGGTCACTAAAAAAGACATAAAACAATCAGAAAAGTTATAGCTCTCAGAAGGGAATAGACACAGTAACCTTATCTGAAGATAGTGTAACTTACAAGTCCAGTGAATCTCTGAGGGGAGAGATCTCTTCAGAAAGATACTGTAGAATCTCTGGGTAACAGATGATTGGAAAATGTTGACTGAAGGAGACAAGAGAAAATGTGAATACTGAGCAAGTAAAATGAAATAGCTGTAAAGTTCTTTGCCTTTAAATGTAAAATATTTACCTTTATTTTAATTTTATCTTTTAAATAAAGAAAAAATATATAGTTTTTATAAGTTGGAAAAACCAGGCATGGTGGCACATTCCTGAAGTCCCAGCTACTCAGGAGGCCGACGTGGGAGGATCGTTTCAGCCCAAGAGTTTGAGGCTACAGTGAGCTGTCATTGCACCACTGCACTCCAGCCTGGGTGACACAGTGAGACCCCGTCTTAAAAAAAAAAAAAAAAAAAAAGTTGAAAAAACGAAATGAGCATTACCTAATATGAAAATATCAAAAGACAATAATTAGGATGATGTGGTTTAAACAGATAAATGGCCACAGTGGCATCACTGAAGCAGACTCTAATGGATGGTTTGCAGCTGTAAGGGACCCTATGGAGACACTTGAACAGAGGCAAAGCGGAAAAAAAAAAAAGCACAGATGTAGGGCTTTCAAGAGCACTATACTCAGAGTCAGGAGACTTGGGCTGAAATCCTAGCTCTACCACACACCAGCTGAGGATCCTGAGATGTCATGTACGTGATATGTACATTTTATGCACATGACATGTACATTACATCATGCGCATGACACATACATTACATTATGACATGGCACAACATGATGTAATGTATCTGAGCCTTGATTTTCCCCTCTGTATAATAGGGATACTCATGCCTTTTAGAAGATGGCAAAAGCACTTTTAATAGTAAAAAATAATAATACTCGTGACAAATGACAAGTATTTTGGAGTAAGGGTCTGAATTTGTGAGGTTAAGAAAAACCAAACTTCTTATTACCAGCAGACAGTAGATTTTTCTTTTTATTCATTCATTTCTTTTTTTGGTGGGGGCGCAGGGTCTTGCTCTGTCACCCAGACTGGAGTGCTGTGGCACAACTGTGGCTTATTGCAGCCTTGACTTCCTAAGCTGAAGCAATCCTCCCCACTCGGCATTCCATGTAGCTGGGACTATGGGTGTGAACCACCACACTGGGCTAATTTTTAAATTTTTTGTAGAGACAATGTCTGCTATATTGCCCAGGCTGGTCTTGAACTCCTGGCCTCAAGCAGTCCATCGGCCTCAGCTTCCCAAAGTGCTGGGATTACATATGTGAGCCACCATGCCTGGCTGACAGTAGACTTTTCTGAAACCCAATCTGAAAATCCTTACCTTTTAAATTTCTTATAAAGTTCATTTACTTTTATTGTGATTAGTCATAGTTTGGATTTATATCTAACTCTATTTTAGGCTTTCCATTTACCTGGCTATTTCATCTTTTTCCTTCTTTAATGTTGTATATTGAATTGATCAGGTTTTCTTAATTCCTCTTTGTTGCTCTACCAGTATAAAGTTATACATTTTAATTTTCTTCATTAGTGGTGTACTCTTAAAATTTTAACACATTTGATTTAATAAACCCTAAGGTTAACCAAGATTTCTTTTTCATCTCAAATAATATAAAGACCTTAAAGTGTTTTGGGCAGGGATAACATGGGGAGAAATGCCAGATATAGGTGATGGGGGAATGGAGGCAGCAAACCACATTGCCATGTATGTACCGATGCAACAATCCAGCATGATCCGCACATGTACCCCAGAACCTAAAGTACAGTTAAAAAAAAAAAAAAGGAGAAAAAGAAAAAAATGCAAAAAAAAGTGTTTTGACTTGAATTCTATCCTCTTGTCTCACGTTATTGTCAAAGAGTTTTTATGCTTAAACTTCTTCAAATTGATCATATTTATGATTGTGAATATTTAAATTTATCCATGTTTACCAGTTTATTTGATCAAGATTTCTTTGAATAACGAATTCCTTCCTTGTGATCGGGTTTTCTTTCTTTCTCTAGTGCACTCTTTAGTAGCGCTTAACATAGGTTAGCGATGGTGACTCTCTCAGCCTTTATATCACCCTCATTTATTTTTTTGAGATGGGGTCTTGCTCTGTTGCCCAGGCTGGAGTGCAATGGCAAGATCTCAGTTCACTGCAACCTTCGCCTTCCAGGCTCAAATGATTCTCCTGCCTCAGCCTCCCAAGTAGCTGGGATTACAGGTTCCCACCACCATGCCTGGGTAATTTTTGTATTTTTAGTGGAGATGGGGTGTCACCATGTTGGCCAGGCTGGTCTCAAACTCCTGACCTCAGGTGATCCACCCACCTCAGCCTCCCAAAGTCACCCTCGTTTTTGAATTGATGCATATGCTGGCTGGTAACTATGTTCCCCAGCACTTCAAAATCTTATTAGAATATCATTCCATTATCCTCTGGATTCCATTGCTGTGGGTTGAGAGTTTGTTGTTCCTTTGTAGACAATTTGTCTTTTCTGAGTCTTTAAGATCTCTTCTACTTTAGGGTTGTAAAGTTTCTCTTAAACCATATCTAATTATGGAATCATTTATTTTTATCCTGTTCAAGGCTCATTGTGCTTCTTCAACTTCAGGTTTTATATCCTTCCTCTATAAATAATGGCTGGGAATTTTCCCTAGTACAAGGAAAATTCCCAGCTATTACTTCTTCCAATATTACCTTTCCTTTATTCCTGCATTTTATCCTTCTCATTTTAGCCCCCAGGCCTCTGAATTTTTCTTTCATATTCTCCATCTCTTTAACTTGTTCATGTTTCAGCTTCTCTTTATGTGAAGTTTCTATTCCTATTGTAGAGATGAGCACCCTCCCTCCCCACCAACTGCTTTTCTGAGTCACCCCTGATGCAGGGCGAGGATCTCCCAAGCCCAGCCCCAGAAACCAGTGGCTCCCAAGGCTCCAGACGCTGGTGTTGAGCTGGTGGGAGTTGCGGGAAGACTCGGAAGCAGGAGATGAGTCCTCCTTCTTCCAGGCTGCCTCAACCCTGGGCCCACAGACGAAGAAGATTCCAGCCACATCGGAGGCCTGAAGTGGGGAGATGCTTCCCTGGAGCCTTGATGGGGGCCTCCTGGGTCCCCTTCCCTCCTACATCAGAAAAAGCTCCAGGGCCCCTTTGCCATGGCCCGGAGTGACACACAGACCACGGCCACACAGCCTGGTTCCCCTCTGCTGGCTCCAAAATCAGGGCCAGGCTCCATGTGTGTTTGCCTCTTTGCTGTTCTTTACCACCCTGTGCCTGCCCCATCCTTCAACTTAAAATAAGGCTGACCTTCTCTTAGCCATCATGGTATGATGGAGGGTTTTACTGTGGTCTGGGCTCTCTGCAAAGAGTGAGGTGAGGGCTGTCTGCCTTATTTTACTTATGGGAAGACTCAGAGAGTTTGGGCTATTTGTCCATGTTTACACAGCAGACGAGGGGCAGGGTCAGGATTTAGAACCACGCACCTAACCACTGGACAAACGGCCCCTGAAGATACCAGGCCAGAGGAGGGAAAGAAGCCTCCTGCAGCTGGTGAGGGCAGAGCCAACTCGAATCCAGGTCTCCTGACTCCCATATTTGCGTTGGGGGTAATCAAGCCAATTCAATGGAGGTGGGCTCCACTTTATGCAACTCTGCTATGACCCAGTGCTTCCCCATGGGGCAAAACACCCAGAAGGTGGCTCATCAAACCGCTGAAGCATCCCTGCAGGTTTGTTAAATAGCAGCTCCCCCTAGTGCACTGAAAAATGACGGAATTGATTACTTAAGAGGGGAAAAGAGCAGAGAGAGAAGCGGAGATGTGAGGGCGAGAAGGAATGAAGAAAAGGAAAGGAAAGAGAAGAAAAAAGAAAAGCTGTGAATTGCTCACAGGGAGCTCTGCTACTGCCATCTCTGGAGTTAATAAAGAAGGGAACCAGCATTCACTGGGGCCCTGGGAACAAATGTTCCAGCCCATGTGACCAGGAAGCAGGTGGATCTAAACCTTACTGTGAAATCTGCAGCCCAGGTGGGCTTCCCAAGCCCCATTCCTGAGTGCCCTGTTAAGGGTCCAACAGTGGCTGTGCGGGAGCTGGGGCTCTCTTGTACTGAGTAGACCAATTGTCTTTGGTTATTGGGTTGGAGAGGCTGGGCTGAGTTTATTGCTGCTAAGCAGACTCCCCTGGAGGCCATATTACTCACTGATTCCAGAAAGCAGCCCCATAGAAGAGCCTGGAGACCTCATGGTCCATCTCCCTTACTCCCTTCCCCATGTAATAGACAAAAACACTGTGTTCAGCACTTTGGGAGGCTGAGGCAGGTGGATCACCTGACATCAGGAGTTCGAGACCAACCTGGCCAACACGGCGAAACCGTCTCTACTAAAAATATTTTTTAAATTAGCTGAGCTTGGTGGCAGGTGCCTGTAATCCCCGCTACTCAGGCAGGAGAATTGCTTGAACCTGGGAGGTGGAGGTTGCAGTGAGCTGAGATCATGCCATTACACTCCCAGCCTGGGTGACAAGAGCGAAACTCCATCTCTAAAAACAAAACAAAAAAACCACTGTTCCACCCCAAATGATATATTCATGGGCCAGTAACAGAGCTGGTCTGTTGATTCCCATCCTTAGTGTCCCTAATTATTTTCCAAACCCTCTTTAAAGGAAATTCACACTTACTGACAGTCTCCTCAGTACGCTTTCTCTTTGGGTTGTCAAAACAGCTCTCAGTCTGACTAGCAGTTTGCAGGAAATACAAGGGACAAGGAAGACTAAATGAAACTGTAAAACAAATGCAACAGCGACGGAACTCTGCAGGACAAATGGCCCAGTTTCATCCACAAATGTATTGCAAGAAAAGTGAGGGAAGGATAACAAATAAATTAACAGAGATTAAGAGACATGCTGTCTCAGACCATGTGAATTGCAGTAACAAAATACCTGAGACTAGGTACATTGTAAACAACTGAAATTTATTTTCTGCAGTTCTGGAGGCTGGGAAGTCCAAGATCCAGGCTCTAGCACGTCTGATGTCTGGTGAGGGCTGCTGTCTGCTTCCAAATGGTACCTTCTTGCCTCATCCTGCAGAGAGGGCGAAGGCTGTGTCCTCACAGGCAGATGTTGAAAGAGTAAAAAGAATGAACATCAGTTCCCTTCAGCCTTTTAATGAAGTCATTAATCCCATTCATGAAGGCAGAACTCTCATGACTTAACTGCCTCCTAAGGGCTCCACTTTCAAATACTATCACACTGGGGCTGGGCACGGTGGCTCACAACCACAATCCCAGCACTTTGGGAGGCTGAGGCAGGTGGATGGCTTAAGACCAGGAGCTCAAGACTGGCCTAGGCAACACAGTGAGACTTCTGTCCGTGCAAAAATAAAAATAAAATTTAAAAAGTTAGCTAGGTATGGTGGTGCTTGCCTGTGATCCCAGCTACTTGGGAGGCTGAGGTGGGAGGACTGCTTGAGCTCAGGAAGTTGAGGTTGCAGTGAGACATGATTGCACTACTATCCTCTAGCCTGGGTAACACAGCAATCAGTAAATACATACATAAAATAAATATAAATAAATACTATCACACTGGAAATTATGAATTCAACATATGAATTTGGAGGACATATTTCCACCATAGTACATGCCAACCAAATGCAAACATAAGCCTTGTTGGGATGATTTGAACAAAGCAACTATAGAAAAATGCAGACATTGACTAGATATCTAGATACATTGACTAGATATTTCCGTGCTACTAACAAGTCATTGTTATTTTTTAGGTGCAATTCAATATTAGAATGACGTTCAAAACAAAGGAATTGTTATCTTCTGCAGTAACACACAAACTGAGGTGTCTACAGAGAAGAGTTGATGATGTCTGAAGTTTGTCCCATAATAATCCAGAGAAAGGGGGATTGGATGAGACCATGTATGATGAGAATCACTGGAGGCTCATCATCCTATTTTCTCTTTCATTTTATGTATTTACATTTTCCTTCATTCAAAAAAGTTAAGACATGGAAAAACTGTGATGCGAAGAGCTAAACCCAGAATATTTACATTTATTTTGCTTATAGTTTTTTCTATGACTGCACAAAAGAGTGATAACTGATTAAATAAATATTTACGTACAAATTAACAATGGTAAGCTACAAGACAGCACGGTGTCCTGGTGGCCTCGGCAGGATTCTTCCCCTGTTGTTGTCTTACTCTCTGTGAACCTCAGCATTTTCCATCTTTGCAGAGGAAACAAGCTCTACTCCATGCAGGAGCTTATCCAGTTTCAGCAGGTGAAGCCTGTCTGCATCCTGAGCTGGGGGTGGGGGGCGCAGTGTGCCCTGGGAGCTTTCCATTGCACCACAATCCCTTCTCCAGGGACACAGACCAGGCCTCAGATGCCAGGAACCCGCTGGAGCGGACGTTGATCAATAGGAGGCCACTGACCGCTGCTGACACTCAGCAGGTGGCCTCTTGGAAACAAAACCGGGGTTGGCGGCAGGTCAGATCCCACAGGAAATGTCGAACCCAAACAGGAATAACTCTCTGTACTCGCTGGAGTTTGGAAGGACAGATGGGGCGTCCTTGCTCAGACCAGACAACTGTACTATTTCAAAATCCCAGCCAAGCGGCTGATTCGGGGGGACAGGACCGGGAGAAGCCGGGGACAGCAGATCATTGCTTTCTCCAGGACAAGGGCTGCTTGCGGAAGGTCATGTCTGGTGACCAAAGTGCTGGTGCTGGTATACACCCAGGAGAGAAGCAGGGACAAAGGACACCACCGGGAAATGCACTAAAGGAAATATACAAACGAGCAATTCACACCAGAAGAAATATTCAGCTTTGCCAGAAATAAATGAAAACAATAACAGGACACATTTGTGCCTTTAAAATTGACAAACGTATTAAAAATGCAGGGAGAGAGATCCAAGATGGCCGATCACTAGCAGCTCAGGATTGCGGCTCCTAGTAAAAGCGCAGAGAGCCAGTGGACGCCACACTTACCGATAAATTTTCGCTGCCCACGGACCAGGACATTCCCAGCGGAGGAGCCCCAC
>CAUYQU010007229.1:0-43381 GCA_963574635.1 Cheracebus regulus | reverse complement strand
GAGAGGCATTCTGATTTCGGGTGTTCTCAGCCTTTTTGCACTGGTTTCTTCCCATTTTTGTGGATTTATCCACCTGTCGTCTTTGTAATTGCCGACTTTCAGATTGGGTCTCTGAGTGGACGTCCGGCTTGTTAGTTATGAAGTGTTTTCTCTTTCTTAGTTTTCCTTCAGGGGGCGCCCCTTCCCCACAGAGCTGGGCCTTCTCGGGTTCAGCTGTGCTCGCTCTCTCCTCAGTGCTTCCAATTGCTGTTCTCCTTGTGGGGATGGGACCAGCGGAGCCTTTGGGTACCCAGTCCCGTACACTCCGCACCGAGAAGCGCCGCGCTGGCCAAAAGAGTCGCGCTGGTGACCCGGGTGGCTCCTTCGCCGGGAATCTCCCAGGCTCTGGGCATGAAAAATTCGTCTGCAATTGCAACATCCACTCACTCTCTGTGCTTTCACTGGGAGCTACAATCCTGAGCTGCTGCTACGTGGCCATCTTGGATCTCTCTATCCTGTGATGAAGTTTTTTCTGTTTCTTAGTTTTCCTTTGGCGGATGCCCATTCCTCACAGAGCTGGACCTTCCTGGGTTCGCTGCGCTTGCTGTGAAACTCTCAGTCCGCAGCACTTCCAATTGCTGTTTTCCTTGTGGGGATGGGACCAGCCGAGCCCGTCCGTCCTGTATACTCCGCACCGGGAAGCGCCGCGCTGGGGCACCGGCAAAACAGCCGCGCCGGCCAAAGGAGTCGCACTGGTGACCCGTGTGGCTCCTCTGCTGGGAATCTCCCAGCCTATGGGCAACAAAAATTCGTCGAAAAGTGCGGCGTCCACTCGTTCTCTGTGCTTTCACTGGGAGCTACATTCCTGAGCTGTTGCTAATCAGCCATCTTGGATCTCTCTCAAGAGATTTTATTTCTTTTAACCCAAAGTTCAACTTTTATTACATCTTGTGCTTTTCTGATTTCTTTCCCCTTGTCAAGGGCACAAAATAATAATGCTCTTCTTCAACTCATTTTCAGCTCATATAAGTTTTCTTTCTTGGGTTTTGTTTGTTGTGGCCTGATGCTAACAATGTTTTCTTAAAGATGTAAAGCAAATGATTTCTTTCAACATAATATGCTGTGCAGTGCAGATGATCTTTTCATTTGCCTTTTCTTTTTATTAGTAATTATTTTTGTTAACAACACAAATAGCATATTCAATCTCCATTCCCAAGATGTGGTAGAAGGTGTGTGTTTACTATATATATTGGGCATATTCTGCTTATTATTATCCAATATGCTTATTTTCTAGAACAATTCATGGCTTTTAAGCTGTGACAGATGTTTTTTCTACAATTCAAGTTTTGAAGCTACACAGATACATGAGGAATGAAAGTTAATCTTTGGGATATTATATTTTCTTCATTTTGTTCGTTTGATATTAAAATACAGATGCAATGAACTAGTGAAGGTATATCAGAATACAATAGGAGGTGATGATACTTTTGGTAGAAACTAAGATGATACAAACACATATATCAAAACAAAATATGCCATCTTAAATGTTGATATTTTATTATTAGTGAATTTAATTGTAACTGATTTTACAAGTATGACATTTCTTAGCACTTTAAAACTGCTTCCATGCTCTAGTATATTGAAAAATTAATAAAGCATGTGTTTCTGTTCTTCAAGCACATCATCCAATGAGAAAAACTGCAGATAGAAATGTTAATACTGACATTACTAGAATGTATTCAATCTTACACTAGACCTATATATTAAAGAAAAGAAAAAACATTATAGTAGGAGACATATATCCTTACCATAAGCAATCTAGAAAGCCTTCTTGGAGGAAGTAGGTTTTAACATGGCCTTGATGAAATGTGTAGAACCTTGAAAGGGAAGCACAGGGTGTTTTCTCCTTTCCTTCATTCCTGTCCTGCTCCCCACATTGACAAAAGACATCTCTGAACTTAAGAGACATTGAAAGGTCCCTAACTGAAGGAATACTAGACTAGGAACTTAAACAGGGTTTGTTTAGAGTAATTGAAAAAGATATCAGTTTTCTTTGTAGGATTTCCAGATCACTTCTCCTTGGGGTTGCATTGGAGCTTGGGATTCTGAACAGGAATTCTTTTTCTAGGAATAAAGATTTTACAGGAATTTGTTTTTTTCACCTGCTAAATGCCTCCTGGAGTCTGAGCATAACAAATGGGAGGCAGGAGGGAAGGCAACTCCTGGAGATTGACTTGCATGGCCTTGTGTTGAACTATATTACACCATAGATTCACTATAAGTAACAATAAATCAAATGAATTCAGTTGAGTAAAATAAGCCCACTGGGCAAGGATTGTCAAGGTTTTGGATGACATAAACATAATTATATTATTAGATAACATTCCATATCAAATAACTGTGAATCCAATACTTAACTCTATAAATATAACAACCTACAACTATACTCTAAACTAACTAACCATAACTTCCACTAAACACAATTGTTAGAGGCACTTGAACCAGAACAACTCCATCTTGAGTAAGGGCTAGGAAAAATGAGACTGGGACTTGCTGGTCTGCATTCCCAGAAAGTTAGGTATTCCTATCCTCTAGATATTTAGAGTTAAGAGAACAGTTTGATAACATTTACTAAACAGACCCAGACTTAAGAGTGTCTCGATATTCCAACATCTTGAAAATAGAAACATTCCTGATTTTGGTTTAAAGATATTAGTATTGATTTTTGCAAAATATATTATTAAGAAAATCCTTTTTCACAAACCAGTGTAGCAACAGTAAATATCTCCCAATGGTCTTTTATTAATCCTATATATAAACAAGCATTGTACTTCAGGTGGGCACATTCTTCCCCTTACTTTCAGGAATGCCCTACTCTATCTATGGAGTAGCTTTTCTCTTCTGTTTTTGAGACAGAGCCGTGACCTATCACCTAGGCTGGAGTGCAGAGGTGTGATCTGGGTTCACTGCAACCTCTGCCTTCTGGGTTCAATAATTATCATGACTTAGCATCCTGAATAGCTAGGATTACAAGCATGCATCACTACACCTAGCTAATTTTTTCTATTTTTTTATTTAGTAGAGGTGAGGTTTCACTGTGTTGACCAGACTGGTCTCAAACTCCTGGCCTTGAGCGATCTGCCTCCCTGGGCCTCCCAAAGTGTTGGGATTACAGGCGTCAGCCACCACACCTGGCCTGGAGTAGTTATTTTTTCACCACTTTACTTTCTTAATAAACTTGCTCTCACTTTGCACTGTTGACTTGTCCTGAATTCTTTCTTGTGCAAGATTCAAGAACCTTCTCTTGGGGACTGGATCAGGACCTCTTTCTGATAACACAATTATTACGAACCATAACAAATAAACATGAATAATTATTATGAAACTGGTAACCACAACTAGTTACTAGTCACAATGAATAATTATTAGGCTAGTCTAATAAACATAGTGGGTTATTTATCACAGTTGGTCACCATAACTATTTCATAAGTAGCAATAGCATGCAACCAAAGCTAATTAGCAGTCACAGATCAATAAGCACATCTAGCTAGGGATCACAAATAAATAGCCATGGCTAATTATCAGTCACAAACTAGTGACCACAGCTAGATAGTAATCACAAATTGTAAAAAGAAATTGTCACTAAACCTTTAACTACAACTAGTTAGTAGTCAACTGGCAACCATGATTGGTTAGTAGTAACTAACAGTTAATCTTGACTACTTAGTAGCCAAACTGGTGATGACAAATAGTAATCAAAACTAGTAATCATTACTAGGTAGTAGTCACAGACTGCTACTCACAACTGTTTATTAACCACATTCAGTTACACAAGCAGTTGTTAATTGAGAATCATCACTATGGTTGGTTAGTAATCCCTAGTCATATGAATAATTAGTTAGCACTCATAACAAGTAACCAAAACTAACAGTCACAAGTAGTTAACACAGTTACTTGGTTGCTACTATGAATCTTTATATTCAAAGCCATACTAACCATAACTAGTGATGTAACATGCTGATAGCTATTACTAACCACAATTTACCATAACTAACCACAATTAACATACCTGTAACTACCCCATAAACTCATCTTAACCATAAACATGACTAGTGATAACTAACCATAACCATAGCTATAACCATAATCATAACTATTTAAAGCACAGAAACTGATGATATAGAAACTGGCTAACAAAAAATGTTCTTGATTCTCCACATGTATTTAACATGTGGTCTTGGGGTATGGGAATGCAACTATGTGGGAAAAAAGAAAATATTTAGTGCTTTGGGAAGGGTGGAATGTGAGCAGTGTGTAGGCTTTTATATTAGTTTCTTGTTAGCACTGTAATAAATTATTGTAAACTTAATAGCTTAAAATAACACAAATTTATCGTTTTGTAATTCCAAATGTCTGAAGTCTCAAGATCAAAGTTTTGATATAACTTTATTTCTTACAGAGGCTCTAGGAGAGAATCTGCACCCTTGTCTTTCCCAGCTCTTTAAGGTTGCCTGCATTTCTTGGCTGGTGACACCTTCCTCACATTACTCCAACATCTTGCTTCCACTTTGACATCTCCCACTGCAAACTCTGATTCTCCCTTATAAGGTCCCCTGCATACATTTGTCCTACCTAGATAATCCATAATATTCCCCTCATCTCAAAATCCTTAAGCACATGTGCAAAGTTAATTTCACTATGTAAAGTAACATATTTATAGGTTTCAAGGATTAGCGTATTAAAGAAAAATATCTTGGGGCCCTGAAATCATTAAGCTAAAGGGAAAAGTCAAGCTGGGAACTGCTAAGGGCATACCTACCTCCCATTCTATTCAAAGTCATCCCTCTGCTCACTGAGATAAATGCATATCTGATTGCTTCCTTTGAAAAGGCTAATCAGAAACTCAAAAGAATACAACCATTTGTCTCTTATCTACCTGTGACCTGAAAGGCCCCTCACTGCTTCCAGTTGTCCCACCTTTCCAAAGGTAAACAACGATTATCTTACATATGTCAATGAATGTCTTAGGTTTCCCTAAAGTGTATGAAACCAAACTGTGCTATGACCACCTTAAGCACATGTCATCAGGACCTCCTGAGGCTGTGTCATGGGTATGCATCCTCAACCTTGAAAAAATTAACTTTCTAAATTAACTGAGACCTGTCTTAGATTTTTGAGGTTTACATCTTGGTGACCATTAAGGGATTTTGAGTGGAGTTATCCTTGACATTTTACAAATCTCCTACAGGCACTTGGGGTACCAGCATGAGCTAACTTTATGGCTCAAACCAGTAGGAAAATTTGCTGAGGTTGGGGAGCACTCTCCAGAGAATTCCTGATCTCTCCAAATCTGGTCGAGATCTAAAGTCTATTTAGCTGCACAACTCCTTTTTTTTGTTTGTTTTTGGAGTTTTACTTGTTTTCAACACAAGGGAGGCAAGTTTTCTCTGCTTCTATGACAATGGAAGGCGAGTAACTCCTTTATGGAGTTTGAGCTCACTTCCAACAGGGAAGATGAGGATTTTTTCCTGCTTCTAATATAGTAGAGAGCAGTTTTCAGTCTGAGACCTATCCCTAGGTAAGTAACTAATTGGGGTTTGTCTTGACTAAAGTTAAAATTAACAACCAGTTGGTCTTAATTTCTCCTTACCATTAAAGCACTCAGTAATCATATAAGTTGTCCCATCATTTGTTTTGCTTAACTGTTTTTTTTCTTTGTTGTTTGCTTCTGTTTTTTGTGGTTGTAGTAGTATTTTTCTATTGAATTTGACCAACTCTATCCAACTTGATCAAATGCAAAGAAAGCTTCAAATTATTCAGAAAGAGTCCTCTGAAGTGGCTAAATTTACCCACCAAAAAAAAAAAGGAAAAAAAGAAAAAGAAAAAGTGGTATGGTGAAGGGAGAAAAATGGCCAGAAAAAAAAAGATTTTTTAATTTTGATTACTTAAAGGGTTTATTTACATAAGAAGTCCACCTTTTTGCTAGTCAGGACAAACTAAAAGAGTCATAGCTGTACTTCTGAAATATCAGCAATTTCTCCTAGTTCCAATACAGTAATGAGATTTAAAAAGATTTTGTAAAAGTAGCTCAATGCTTAAGTCAGCTTAATTAGGAGGTTACATCTAAGATATGTCAGTTTGTGTATGTATGTGTGTGTGTGTGTGTGTGTGTGTGTGTGTGTGTGTGTGTGTGTGTGTGTGTGTATTTAAAAGGCCTTCCTGTTTTTGTTTTGTTTTCCTCTTAGGACCTTGTCTTTTTTGAGTACATGTTATTTTCTTCTTGGTTGACTGAATTTTGTTTTCTTCATTTGCTTCTGCTGACTTTCCTTTCTATTGCACCTTCTGGATGCATGAGGGATCTAAAATATTTTATAATAGCCTGGGGTTTCCTTAAAGAAAATGGAGAAATCACCAGAATCTCTTTGGGGGAGAAAACTCTGTTTCTTCTTTAAGGAACCCCTTGAATGTAAACAGACAAGTTCACCTCAGCTTTCAAATTTCTTGATTTTGTATTATGTTACCTATTTTTTTTTTTAGCTAAAATAGTTACTGCAACAAAGGCTAGTCTTGGATTTTAAAAAAAGGATGTAGTTTAGATACTTAGAAAAGTCTTCATTAAAAAAAATTCTAAGTGCACTGTAAAAGCATTATGTGGCCTAGTGTCATAATAATTCTTCCATTTTGGAGACCCAGGATTCGTGTGGGCTCTGCCCAGAGCTCAGAGATCCAGTTAAAAGGTAGATAATCTCTACATAAATAAAACTGGTCTCCTCGTACAATCCTATGATTAGTTTCTATAATTTTATGTTTGGTTTGGCATCACTGTTTAATCTCCCTCTAGCACCACCAGACTTTTTCTTTCTGTATCTTGAAATGCAAATTTTTCTATGTGATTTTTCACCTAAGAGTTGTTTCAGTCAATACTCAGGTTTAAAGCTATTTAGCTGACAACTGCCAGGGTAATAAAACTGGGAATCAAGAGTTTGCAAGTCTAAAATGGGGTGAAAAAAAGGTTTAAAAATCTATAAAATGTACTTCTATTAGTATGTCTAATAGAATTATGTATTTTTGTGTTTTGTACAAAATTTTTCACTATTAAAATATAAAGAAGAGCTGTAATTTATTAGCTTAAAAATAAAAGCATTTAATCAAACACTCTATCAAAACAAGGCTAGCCAAATGCTTTTTTAAGTTTATGTAATGTAAATAAAATTTTTAGTAAATAGGCTAGCTTTAAAATTATTGATAAATTAATGTTAGAAATATCTTAAGAATTGCCAGCATACATTTTTGTTTGGATTTATTAATCATTAATCAAGCATTAATCATACTTATCTCTACCAAATACTATAAGGCATCAAAATTTGGCATAGTGGTTGAAAAACCATAAACCCAGCCAAATAAGACATTAGTATTGGTTTAATGAAAATAGCCACATCTTTAATTTAGTAAGATTACCATAACTTCTAATCTTGTGACTTTAAACAGCCTAGTCCACAGGTAGCAAGGAGGTTATTTGGAAAGGACTGGTGTAATCTTTGTTTCAAACCAAAGTGTAAGTTACTACCAAAGTTAGTTCAGCCTATGCTCCAAAATGAACAAGGACAGCTTGGAGGTTAGAAGCAATGTAGAATCAGTTAAGTCAGATTTTTTTTTTTTTTTTTACTGTCTCATTTATAATTTTGCAATGATGTGTTCTATAACTTTATTACTATTATTGCTTTTGAGATGGAGTTTCACTCTTGTCACCCAGGATGGAGTGCAGTAGCACAATCTCAGCTCACTACAACCTTGACCTCTTGGGTTCAAGGAATTCTACAACCACAGCCTCCTGAGTAGCTGGGACTACAGGCATGTGCCATCATGCCTGTCTAATTTTTTGTATTTCTAGTAGAGAAGGAGATTCACCATGTTGACCAGGCTGTTATTGAAATCCTGACCTCAGATGATCCACCTGCCTAAGCCTACCAAAGTGCTGGGATTACAGGCATGAGCCACCATGCCTGGCCACATGTTCCATACCTTTAAATGATGACTATTGCAGTCTTCATAAATAATCTAGAAAAACAATTAAAATAAAATAATTAGGTAAATGTAATGAGATAACTTATAGACAAAATCATCATAATTTATAATCTAAAGTTGTATTAATTTAAATAACAAATATTTCATTATTCGGGTATTTTCCAATAAAAATCTATTGTAGAAAAATATTTTGAAAGAAGTTGTGTTCTTTTTAAAAGGGTGTTCATTTTTGTCTAATTTAAAGCTTATTTAAAGGTTATATATAAAATGAGGTAAAAGGAAGTAGGAAATAAGAGTGATGTAGATAAAATCATAAAAATATGTTGGATGTAGTTGCTCATGCCTGTAATCCCAGCACTTTGGGAGGCTGAGGTGGGTGGATCATGAGGTCAGGAGACCAAGAACATCTTGGCCAACATGGTGAAACCCTGTGTCTACTACAAATATAAAAATTAGCCAGGAGTGGTGGTGTGCACCTGTAATCCCAGCTATTCAGGAGGCTGAGGCAGGAGAATCACTTTAAATTGGGAGGTGAAGTTTGCAGTGAGCTGAGATCTCACCACTGCACTCCAGCCTGGGTGAGAAAGACCCTATCTCAAAATATATCAAGAAATAAATACTTTTTTTGGGTAAGAAAACTTAAATAAAAATAGTTTCATATGAGAAAGAATCTAGTATGGTAAATTTAGTCCTAGAGCAAAATGTCTGGTTGTTTAAGGAAGAGGGATGTTCAGGACAAACCTGGAAGTCCAAGCATGTCATGAATGGTCTAAGTAACAATAAGTTGATTTATTTTAAAAACCCAAAAACTATTATATAATCAAGTTGTTGTATTATTATTATGTTTTGTTTTGCTTAGAAGAAAAAACAGATACAACTTTCTTTTAAATTAAGGTTTTTATATCCATGTAACTCTCTGCATCCATTTTTAAAGTCCTTGTGACACTGAGTTTACAAGACTTTGACTCCTGAGTCTAAAAGGACACCAAGGTCTGATAAATTTTAAACACTAACAACAGCTAAAGGCCATCTTAATGTCCGGGAGAAGATGCCAATCAAAATAAACTGTGTTCCTTAAACACAGTGCCAGAAATTAAAGCTATTCAACTCCTCAAGGCCCAGGAAATATCACAGAAGAGGTGGGTATGTGAGAGTGTAAGGGCCAATTTTATGAGACAAAATAAGTTCAGTTTCTCTATAAATTAATTATGAATGTCAAAAAGCACACTGATGCAAGACCAGTATATGGGCCCCTTTGTCAGACTAATAAGGTTTTCTTGAAGTATTAACCAACTCCTTAATAAAGGTTATAAGGGTTTTAAAAGGATTATGGAAGTTATAACTTATGTTTAAGATGAACAGTTTATGAGTTGTTTATAAAATTTTGGAAAACAAATTTAATTGGCTTTATGCTGTTATTAGGGCTTATCGTTTGGAAAATAAAGTTTCTCTTAAAGAGTGAAGGTTTCTGCTGTTTTTGAAATCCTTGAGTTATTAACTTTGGTCAAATGAATGACTTACTTTACACTAACCTGTGATATCAAGTGTGTTAAACCTTTGATATTTGATGAAGTTTTCAAAATCAAATTATAAATTGTGTCTTTTTCTGAACTAATTAATCCTTTAAAATATTAGGTTCCCTAAAGTCCAGAAATGAAATAATTTGGCTCATTTGATATAAAAATTATACGGGAAGCATTGTCAAGTATGAAATAGTATTTGGTTTTCCTTGGCCTGTATTTGTATAAATATGTTATTGGTATGTGTCCCAAAACCATGGGAAACTCCTGTAATTCTAATATAACTTAGTGTAGATTGTCAATAATAATTATGATTGTTATGTTAAATTATTGTGTGCTGTCACAGAGGTAAAAACTTTCTTGTCAATTTTGTCATTGACTATGCCTACCCTAAAACTATTGCTATCCGCAGACAACTGTTTTTCTTGTTTTGGTCCTTCTTAGAAGGTGGTTTTGTAATCAGCTAGAAAACTCTAACAGGTATTCTTAAATGCAGGTTTCTGATATCTTTGGAAATTGTAACACCAGAGTAGAGAAAAAGCTTTTAGGACCCTTGGAGAGCTGAAATGTTTATGAAGATTAAGCAGAAAAGAAATTAACAGCATGAAGTGAACTAATAAGAGACTGAAGTTATCTTTTTAAACTTTTTGCTTAAAACATTGCTAATCCTTTGTTTTACTTTTTCAGAGTCAAGGAAACTTTGTTTGAGCTGTTAATAACCATTAACAAGCTAGTATACTTCTATAAGCAAAACTTGTAGCATATTTGTTTATCTCTACCTGATTTTTCAAGAATTTGGAAACTATTTATGAGTATTCTTTACTTATGTCAATAGTTATTTGCATAAGTTCAATAAGAATCTGTTTTCATTTGTAACAGGACACAATTAGAAAAACTGGTTATTTTACCAAGTTGTTGAATGAAATGGTATGCTTACTTTTAAGGAATCAAACTTGACCTATGGAGCTAATAAAACCCTCTTGGGAAAATTGGCCTCATACCTTGTCTATAGTCCCTGCACAGGGTTCCTGACCTGTGGTAAGTAAAGAATGTCAATTTCTGAGAGGCCCATGAGCCCCAAGTTTATATTGGAAGCTTAAGAGGAGAGGATCACCCAACTCGCAAGTATCTGATGATACAAATTCATGGTTTGGCTTGGCTTTAAAAATGTCTTATGTAAGATTGCTTCTATGGAACAAAGTTTCATCAAAGTCAATTTAAAAGTCTATGTAAAAATGATTATTCTTGCTGCAATATGTACAACTAATCGGGTCAAGTACAATAAGGCATATCAGTACTATTATGATTTAACTTTATTAAAAATGGAAAACTGGAGAGAGAAAAATTACATTTCACAAAACTGTAGTACACCTGTTGTTAGATTCTAGTCTTGCTTAATATTTTTTTATATTTATCATTTTCTATAGTTCGGACCAAGTTCAAATTTTCCTTGGCCACAAGTCTTCAAAATAATGTTTTTATTTTTTTTCTTTTTTCCCCATTTTTTTCTAATTTAAAATTGCTAAAATTTAAGCTGTGCTTTCATAAAGCCCTGTAAATTGAAGGCAGACAACTTAAACTTCAGAAGAAAATATCAGTAGCACATTTACTTACATAAGTCATTTCCATACCTGAATACTGATGTGTAGACTTTAGAGTAATGTGGTCTACACTGATTTTCCAGGATTGTTCATTTGTTTTTTGTTGCTTTTGTCACTTTCTCCCCCTGTTTTCTCTTCATAGGACATAAGACTTCACAATCTGCTAAAAATGAGCTTTTCTAATAATTTGGGACCTACTCATCTAGGAATAAATCATCCTAGCCATGAGAGATAATATGAAACCTGAGAGAAGACACTCATTTCCTTCTAAAATGATTTCTCCAAACGGTTTTAAAAAATAAAATGAGGAAAACATGAAAGGAAAATATATTGGGAACCCCAAATCACTAAACTAAAAAGAAAAGTCAAGCTGGGAATTGCTTAGTACCAACCTGCCTTCCATTCCATTTAGTCAACCCCCTGCTCACTGAGATAAATGTATATGCTTCCTTTGGAGAGGCTAATCAGAAACTCAAAAGAATGCAACCTTTTGTCTCTTATCTACCTATGACCTGGACATCCCCTTTCCACTTCCACTTGTCCCACCTTTCCAGATCAAACAAATGTTTATCTAACATATGTTGATTGATGTCTTATATCTCCCTAAAATGTATAAAACCAAACTGTGCCCTGATCACCTTGGGCAGATGTCATCAGGACCTCCTGAAACTGTGTCATCTGAGGCTGTGTCATGGGCACACATCCTCAACCTTGACAAAATAAACTTTCTAAATTAACTGAGAGTTGTCTCCAATTTTGGGGGTTCACTAGGGCGTGGACATCTTTGGGGACCATTATGTAGACTATCACAGTCCTGCTTTGAGAATTATGTTCTTTAGATAGGGGCTGCTGCTGTGATGGATGCTCTCTGGGTAAACCAAAAACAAGGTAGCTGACCTGTAGTTCCTGATTGGTTAAGACCTTCATGTTCCAAGTGCCCAGTAACATCTCTTGGTAAGAGATAATAAGTGACTGATAATTTTAGGAAAAAACCTAGTTGACAGACTTCAACATGACAGCATATTGGTCAAGTACATGAGTGTAATAGTTGTTGGGGGTGTGGGTAGGGAAGTAATAATATAAACTGAAAAGTATTTCTCAGCCCAGAAACGTATATATATGACTTTCAGGGCTGAGGAACATATATATATATATATATATATATATATATATATATATATATATATGGTTATAATACTTTTAGTAGCTAATAATGAGGGGGGGGCCGTATGTAAGAACAATGAATTTATTCCATATAAACTATCTCTCTCTTAATGGAACCACCTTTAATTGTATTATCTGTGTACACTCTACTTGGAATCCGTTAGGCAAAAATAAAAATGGTTTAAGGCATTCTAATCATACTGTTAGAATGAAGAGATTATTAAAAGGATTGTGGTATGCTGATTAACCAACTCAGAGTTGGTTATTTCCCACTCAAGTCTGACCAGCTTAGGTGTTATCTTAATAACTGCTGGATAAGTTTCTCTGAATGTTTGGAAAATCAGATATCTGGTTACTTTCTTCCACTCACATTATCTTGACTCTCCATCCGTAACTGCCTTTTTTTTTTTTTTATGAACACTATCTCTCCCATAGGTGACAGGTAGGCTTGGTAACTAGGATGAAATCATATTATTCCCATTGGAGTAAGCTTGTAGCAATATTATTTTAGAGTTAGGTGGCTACATTTTATGACATTATGTCCTGACTCCTGGAATGGGATTTGGAACAACATGACATTTAGAGAATACTGTTAACTGTACCTGGGAAATTGCCCGGTTGTTCCAAGTGTACACTTGGGTTAAGAATATCACATTAAATAAAGCAATCACAGACTTGTAAACATAAGCCTTCCTATAGGTTCAGAGTAGGGACTCTTAATTACTTGTTAATAGATAGGGTATAGGGAGGATGAATGTAGATAGCCAATGACAGAACTATGGCCTAGAGGAAAGAAACCATATTTGAATGTGTAAGTAGGGAATGATGCTTAGTTATCATGTGTGTTTGTGAGAGTCTTTGTGGGGATGGGGTGATGAAATGAGAAGAAAACCCCAGGGTCTTCCTGTACCTACTTGTGAGACTGTGGGCATTCTTTAAGTTTCCACCCTTGTGACAGCTGGTGGAAGTTGAAATCACAGAGAAAAAAAAAAGAGAGAAAGTGTCTGTGAATACCTGGTAACATTTCTTTATGTTGTATAAGTGCAAAAATAGAACTGTGAATAATGAATAGAAATGAAAACTAAATACATATCCAACACAAGAAACAGTTACTCTAAAAATGGAAATGACTACTTTACACAGTTGTTGGCTAACTGCCACTAAAAGTGCTTAAGCAAAAACTACCTATCATTATCAGTGATGCTATAGATTTGTTGAATGATTCGGTGGATGGCTTTATTAGTTTGTTCTCACACTGCTATAAATAAATACCTGAGACTGGGTAATTTATAAGAGGTTTAATTGGCTCATGGTTCTTCATGCGGTACAGAAAGCATAATGCTGGCATCTGCTCAGCTTCTGGAGAGGCCTCAGGAAATTTGGAATCATCCTGGAATGTGAAGGGGAAACAGGCTTGTCTTACATGGCTGGAGTGGAAGGAAGGGCAGGGAGGTGGTGCATACTTTTAAACAACCAGATCTCCTGAGAATTCACTCACTGTACAGTACCAAGGGAAGATGATGGTAAACCATCAAAAATCGCCCCAAAGATTCAATCATTTCCCATCAGGGCCCACCTCTGACAATGGGTATTAAAATTTGACATGAGATTCGGATGAGGACACAAATTCAAACCATATGATATATTCTTGTTACTCTAAGACAATACAATTTTGAGGAATATGCCTGATGAAAATAATAAAATAATGGATCCAATTAAGGCAGCAGTGAAATAACTTTAGTGGTTATTGCACTACACTAAATTTCGTCCATGTTTCTACAGCCATAGTCCATTTTCAGTCCTCTTGTTTGATTTTTCAGGATCAGTGGACACAGTTGATCACTCTCTAATGACCAAAATACTATATTCACCTGACTTCTGGGAAAGCACTCTCTCCTGGACTTCCTCTCATTTTCTGACTGCTCCTTCTCAGGATCTTTTTGAATTATACTCAACTCTCCATCTTGCAAGCACTGAAGTGCCCCAGCACTAAGTTTTGGGTGTCTCTTTTCTACTTACAGTAACTCCCTTAGTGACCTCATCCAGGATCGTGGTGTTACATGCCATATATATTATGCCTCTTAGATTTATATCTCTTGTCCAGACCTTGCTCTGAACTCATGACTCATGTATTCAGCTGTTTACTGAGCATCTCCAAATGCATGTCTTAGATATGTCAAAAGTAATGTGTTTTTTCACTTTCAGCCATATGGACTGCCCATAATTTCCATTATTCATTACATTAAGTGGAGCTAAAAACCCTTGTCATTACACACACACACACACACACACACACAGACACACACACATACACACACACATACACACACACAGAGAGAGACTTAAGAAGACTCTAAAAGGTAGAGAAAAGAAGTCAGAGCTATTAGGAAGCTCGGAATGTGAAGAGGTGATACCTTGCAACACCAACAGAAGCAAACAACAAACAAAAATGTTGTAACAGAACTCTGTCCTCTCTAATAAAAGGCCCGGGAAAATGACAGCCTAGCAAGATAGAAAAGATTTAAGCAATATTCATTCTATTTTAGCCAAATGTCACAAGAAAATCCTGTGGTCCCACCCTATCCACTCAAGCAAAGCCTACGTGAGGACCCTAGACTTCAATCCTCAGGAGAATACAATGAGGCTCCCTAACACACCAATGGAGAATGAGAAAGAAGTTGTCTAATATTCTCTTGAATCTCTCTAGGTGTATAACCACACACTCGTGCTTTCTGTGGTTCAAGTCCCAGGTTCCAGTTTGAGATTCAACAATACTGCTGTGACAAAGAAGAGATATGAATGATTTTTGAAAAATGCAACAAAATTCAGACACTAAATTTCACTCTCTTCCAGGTAACCAATATGGTCTGCCCCCTCAACTTGTTCTCATGTTGCTGGCAATCCTTCAGTCACCCTTGAAATTTCTTTTCATGTTTTACAATTATCTTGTGAACAAGTGATAAATCATTTTTTATTTTATTTTATTGTTTTAATAAAGTTTTCATCAACAGAAAAATGGATAAATCTTTTTGAATATCCTTGGTGTTGATAAATATTTATCCTAGAAACTATATTTGAATATTTAGAAATTGCAAAATTGGGCTTAGTGTTCAACGTGCTAAATCACATAGCTCAAGCTGAATAATGCATACATGGATCAAAAACATGGTATGACCAGAAAATAATAATAATAGATTTTTGGCTCTGACTTTGCTTTCAAAAAATAAGTTTTGCAAAGTTTCACATCACATGAATGTAGCTTTTCAATACAACTACTTCAAAGAAGACAGTGTTCCTTTTCTTTGTGGGAGTGTGTGTCTGTGTATGTCTGTGTGTGTCTGTGTGAGTGTGTTAAGCTCCTTTATTACACATTTGCAGTTTCCTTGCTAGTTTCTTCATTGCACCAAGGCTTTGAGCATCTGCAGACAAGAGAAGTCACTGTGCATGGAAGGAATGAACTCTGTTATGAGAAAACTTTTTTCAAGATATCCACAGTTTTAAATTTCCTTTCTTACTAACTTTTCTCTACATAGGCATATACAAAGTGACATAACTAATTTCATGTACGTATCATTTCTCAATATCTTGTATTTGAACAATTTTGCAGTGCTGGAATACAGGCACTCTTTGAAAATAATTATCTTTTATTTGTGTCCAGGATTTGTAGCCAGCAGCATTGCCTTTCAGATAAGCAGCACAATTCATGAAAATCTTGTTTCCTAATATTGTTTCTATAGATTAAATGTTTGTTGAGACGATGTCATAAAGTATTTTGTAATTCTTTGTTGACTGCTCCCTTATGGATAGATAGGACAAAGATTGTCTTCCTTCTGACCAGGAGAGGGCACTGGTGGTTCTTGAGTCAGCAGTTCCAGGGTGAGAGCTAAGAGAATTTAGAGAGGTGTTTTCTTCATTTCTAGCACTCTAGCTACTTTTATGATGTTGTGAAACTTACATTTATTTACACATATGAATAGCTTAACAGAGGAACTTGTGAGGAGCTAGGAAGCCATTAACAATACTTGTGTGTGTCAATTATAAGGAAGACCTTTTGCTTGACTCATTAAGAACTCAGCCATCTACACATTTGCTAGAGTAGAAATCAGATTAGATCTCAGCGGCTTCCTGACATTGTGCCTTGTTTGGCAGAGATTGAAAAAAATGTCTGGGAAATCTTGCCTTAGCTGGACTAAATGGCAAGAGGGATCAGAGTACTTTAGAAAGAAAATAAATTATAAGTCCCTGATGTATTATACATGTTCTGAGTATTTACTTGCAGTGATTTTCTTTTCTTAATTCATGGTTATTTGGAGTTACTGGTCTCGGTTCAGATAATGACTTTTTAGACTCAGCAGCGAACTTATTAGGTGAGAAAGAGCTGTGATTTTGTTTAAAAAAATCACCCTTATGTGATTCAGATGTTAAACTTACTGCTTAGCACCATGTTTCTAAATGGGTGCCAAAATCAGAATGTGCTCTATTTGATTGCTGCTATTAACCCAATGGGAAGATTCTTTCATTTCAGACAATGAAGAATTATTAGGGTCAACACAGGATGTATGTGTAGCAAGCAAATGGTCAGCTGGTGAAATTCATGAGGCAAAAACATCATACATTTCTTCTTATAGTTAAAATCACCCCTTAAGGGAACTCTTTCTCCAAAATTTTCCTGTGAAAATGCAAATAGTTGACTCAGAAGAAATATATTAAAATTTTAGTTAACCAAATAGTTAACCAAAGATACATTTTTTTTTGTTTGTTTGTTTGTGGGGGGAGATGCAAAAGGGAATGAGTTTGGAGAACAAAACCCTGCATGGAGTCATAAGGCCTAGCAGGCTTAATAGATTCTGGGCAGCCTAATGTAGCAGGGGCATATTTGGGCCTAGTGATAGATCTGAGGTATTGGTCAGGAGAAAGTCCAAGATAAATTTTGTTCATTCTGTACTTGTCCAGGCTTCCTCCACAACTACTCTTATACAGTACCACCTTTCAGGTACTGTCCAATGGGTTTTTTCATCTGTCACATTTATATTTGTTGTGATATAATTTTACAGTTGGAGATAGTTTTGGCAGTTGTGTCAACATTTTAAAAGTTGTTTTCCTAAATGTTATTTGTCTCAAATATCACATAAATACAACTTCCCATTTTGACTAATTTGTGATGGAAAAGAAATATATATATATTTTCTACTTATTCTGCTAATTCTAATATATTTAGCTTTGTTTCTATATACAACAGTACTTTAGAAGTATTTGCTGAGGAGGGGTGCGCCAAGATGGCCGGAAGAAGACATCACCAGAATGCATCTCCCAGTGAATGATACACAGAGGGCTAGAAGACTTCACGGTTCCAAACGAGGTACCAGGTTCATTTTGGTGGGACTGATAGGGCATTGAAAATAGGCCTAGGAAAGGAGCTGCAGGGCGAGAGCTTCCCAGGGGGGCAAATTCAAGATGGGGGTGGCACATCCCTACCTGAAACATGCAGTTGTCTCAGAGGAGGGGACTTAACCCCCTGGGTCCTCCGATTCGGATCCTGTGCTGACCTCATCCCTCCTGCAACCCACAGCCCATGAGAGCCCTGCCATATGGTGGGGCGCTGAGGGTAGTCAATGTAAATCTGAGCAGTGGCTACTGCCAGATATGGCAAGTTGTCACAGGGACCTGGGCAGAAGCTTGGACTAATGCCAGTGGGAGGGACTGTCCCACAGAGGAGGCTGAGTTGACAGCAGGGAAACAGACCACAAGGCCTGGCAGGCACCACCTCCACAGAACTCAAACTGAAGCCCTTACTAGAGAGCTTGGCAGCAAATACACCAGCTTGACCCTAACCAGGAAGATCTGGGTGTGGAAGGAGAGACGTCATTGGGAAGGCAAGGCAAATCTCACCTGAAAACAAACTCCAGGGAAGGACCACCCACCCAACTACCTGACTGAAGCTGAGAGAGCCCAACAACACCCTCTACAGGCCAAACAAGATCTAGTTCCAACCTCAAAAAAAAAAGTCCTCTCAGAGACTCCTCCTGAAATCGCCAACGTCAAAGATCAAAGGGAGATAAATCCATGAAGATGGGAAAAAACCAGCACAAAAAGGATGAAACCATCAAAGAACAGAACACCTCTTCTCCCAGGGATCACAACTCCTCACCATCAACGGAACAGAAAAAGACGGAGAATGAATTTGATGAATTGACAGAAGCAGGCTTCAGAAGGTGGGTAATGGCAAACTTCTCCGAGTTAAAAGACCATGTTATAACCCAATGCAAAGAAACTAAGAATCTTGAGAATAGGTTAGAAGAAATGCTAACTAGAATAACCAGCTTAGAGAAGAACATAAATGACTTGATGGAGCTAAAAAACACAGCACGAGAACTTCACAAGGCATACACAAGTTTCAACAGCTGAACTGATCAAGCAGAAAAAAGGATATCAGAGATAGAAAATCAAATCAATGAAATAAAATGAGAAGACAAGATTTGAAAAAAAAAAGTGAAAAAAATTGAAGAGAGCCTCCAAGAACTATGGGATTATGTGAAAAGACCTAATCTACGCTTGATTAGCATACCTGAATGTGATGGGGAGAATGAATCCAAGTTGGAAAACATTCTTCAAGATATTATCCAAGAGAACGTTCCCAACCTAACAAGGCAGGCCAACATTCAAATCCAGGAATTACAGCGAACACCATGAATATATTCTTCAAGTAGAGTGGCCCCAAGGCACAAAATTGTCAGATTCACCAGGGTTGAAATGAAGGAAAAACTCATAAGGGCAGCCAGAGAGAAAGGTTGAGTCACCCACAAAGGAAAGACCATCAGACTTACAACAGATCTCTTGGCAGAAACCCTGCAAGCTAGAAGGGAATGAGGGCCAATATTCAACATCCTTAAAGAAAAGAACTTTCAACCCAGAATCTCACATCCAGCCAAACTAAGCTTCATAAGTGAAGAAATAAAATCCTTTACGGACAAGCAATTGCTGAGAGATTTCATCGCTACAAAACCTGCCTTACGAGAGCTAATGAAGGAAGTACTAAACAGGGAAAGGAACAACCAGTACCAGACACTGCAAAAACATACTGCATGGTAAATGTTAAACAACAATGATGAAAAACAGTGCAATGCTGATGTCCACTAAAGGGCAAAACCACCAGCCAGTAAAAAATGGCAGGATCAAAGTGAAACATAACAATATTAACGTTGAATGTAAATGGCCTAAACACCCCAATCGGAAGACACAGACTGGCAAACTGGATAAAAAGTCAAGACCCATTGGTGCGCTGTATTCAGGAAACCCATCTCACATGCAAAGACCCACATAGACTCAAAATAAAGGGATGGCAGAAGATTACCAAGGAAACGGAGAGAAAAAAATGCAGGGGTAGCAATCCTAGTCTCTGGTAAAATGGACTTTAAATCAACAAAGATCAAAAGAGACAGAGAAGGGCATTACATAATGGTAAAAGGATCAATGCAACAAGAAGAGCTAACTATCCTAAATATATATGCACCCAATGCAGGAGCACCCAGATATATAAAGCGAGTTCTTGAAGACTTACAAAGAGACTTAGACTCCTGCACAATAATAGTGGGAGACTTTAACATTCCACTGACAATACTGGACAGATCGATGAGACAGAAAATCAACAGATACACAGGATTTAAACTCAGATTTGGACCAAGTGTACCTAATGTTTACAGGACAGTCCACCCCAAATCCACAGAATACACATTCTTCTCAGCACCACATCACACCTACTCTAAAATTGACCACATAATTGGAAGTAAATCACTCCTCAGCAAACGCAAAAGAATGGAAATCATAACAAACAGTCTCTCAGACCACAGCACAATCAAATTAGAACTCAGGATTAAGAAAAGTACTCAAAACCACACAATCACATGGAAATTGAACAACATGCTCCAGAATGACAAATGAATAAACAATGAAATGAAGGCAGAAATATAAACATTCTTTGAAACCAACGAGAATGAAGACACAACGTACCAGAACCTATGGGACACATTTAAAGCAGTGCCTACGGGGAAATTTATAGCAGTAAATGCCAACATGAGAAACAAGGCAAGATCTAAAATCAACACCCTATTATCAAAGTTGAAAGAGCTAGAGGAGAAAGATAAAAAAAAAAAACTCAAAAGCTAGCAGAAGACAAGAAATAACTAAGATCAGGGCAGAACTGAAGGAGATAGAGACACAAAAAACCTTCCAAAAATCAATAAATCCAGGAGCTGGTTTTTTTTTTGAAAAGATCAACAAAATAGACTGCTAGCAAGACTAACAAAAAAGAAAGGAAAGAAGAATTGAATAGATGTAATTAAAAACAATAAAGGGGAGATCACCAATTCCTCAGAAATACAAACTACCATCAGAGATTACTGTAAACAACTCTATGCACATAAACCAGTAAATACGGAAGAAATGAATAAATTTTTGGACACTTGCACACTCCCAAGACTAAGCCACAAAGAAGTTGAAACCCTGAATAGACCAATAACAAGTCTGAAGTCGAGGCAGCAATTAATAGCCTACCAATCAAAAAAGGTCCAGGTCCAGACGGGTTCACAGCTGAATTCTACCAGACATACAAACAAGAGTTGGTACTATTCTGAAACTATTCCAAACAAAACAAAAAGAGAGAATTCTTCCCAAATCATTTTATGACACCAATATCATCTTGATACCAAAATCTGGCAAAGACTCAACTAAAAATGAAAACTACTGGCCAATATCCATGATGAAAACTGATGCAAAAATCTGCAATAAAATACTGGCAAACTGATTGCAACAGCACGTCAAAAAGCTTATCCACCACAATTAAGTAGGCTTCATCCTGGGGATGCAAGGCTGGCTCAACATACACAAGTCTATAAACATAATTCGCCATATAAACAGGAACAAACACAAAAACCACATGATTATCTCAATAGACACAGAGAAGGCCTTCGCAAAATTCAACAGCCTTTATGCTAAAAACTCTCAATAAACTAAGTATCGATGGAACGTATATCAAAAAAATAAAAACTATTTAGGACAAACCCACAGCCAATATCATACTGAATGGGCCAAAACGAGAAGCATTCCCTTTAAACACTGGCACTAGACAAGGATTTCCTCTCTGACCACTCCTATTCAATATAGTATTGTAAGTTCTAGCCAGAGCAATTATGCAAGAAAAAGAAATAAAGGGCATTCAATTAGGAAAAGAAGAAGTCAAATTGTCCCTATCTGCAGATGACATGATCATATATTTAGAAGACCCCATCAACTCAGCCCAAAACCTCCTAAAGCTGATAAGCAGCTTCAGCAAAGTCTCAGGATACAAAATCAATGTGCAGGAATCACAAGCATTCCTATACACCAATAACAGACAAAGAGACAGACAAATCATGAGCAAACTCCCATTCACAATTGCTACAAAGATAATAAAGTACCTAGGAATACAACTAACAAAGGAGGAAAGGATCTCTGCATGGAGAACTACAAACCACTGCTCAAGGAAATAAGAGAGGACATAATCAGATGGAAAAACATTCCATGGTCATGGTTAGGAAGAATCAATATGGTGAAAATGGCCATACTGCCCAAAGTAAATTATAGATTCAATGCTATCCCCATCAAGCTACCATTGACCTTCTTCACAGAACTGGAAAAAAACACTTTAAACTTCATATGGAACCAAAAGAGAGCCTGCATAGCCAAGACAATCCTAAGTAAACAGAACAAAGCTGGAAGCATCACGCTACCTAACCTCAACTACACTATGAGGCTACAGTAATCAAAACAGTGTGGTATTGGTACCAAAACAGAGAAATAGACCAATGGAACAGAACAGAGGCCTCAGAAGCAACAACACACATGTACAACCATCTGATCTTTGACAAACCTGACAAAAACAAGCAATGGGGAAAGGATTCCCTGTTTAATAAATGGTATTGGGAAAACTGGCTAGCCATATGCAGGAAGCTGAAACTGGACCCCTTCCTTACACCTTATACAAAAGTTAACTCCAGATGGATTAAAGATTTAAACATATGAACTAACACCATTAAAACCCTAGCAGAAAACCTAGGCAAAACCATTCAGGACATAGGCATAGGCAAGGACTTCATGACTACAACACCAAAAGAAATAGCAACAAAAGCCAAAATAGACAAATGGGACCTAATTAAACTTAAGAGATTCTACAGAGCAAAAGAAACAATCATTAGAGTAAACTGGCAACCAACAGAATGGGAAAAAAATTTTGCAATCTACCCATCAGACAAAGGGCTAATTTCCAGAATCTACAAAGAACTAAAGCAGATTTACAAGAAAAAAAACCAAACAAACCCATTCAAAAGTGGGTGAAGGATATGAACAGACATTTTTCAAAAGAAGACAAATATGCAGCCAACAAACATATGAAAAAATGCTCATCATCATTGGTCATTAGAGAAATTCAAATGAAAACCACATTGAGATAGCATCTCATGCCAGTTAGAAGGTCTATCATTAAAAAAAATCTGGAGACAACAGATGCTGGACAGGATATGGAGAAAAAGGAACACTTTTACACTGTTGGTGGGAGTGTAAATTAGTTCAAGCATTATGGAAGACAGTGTGGCAATTCCTCAAGGATCTAGAACTAGAAATTCCATTTGACCCAGCAATCCCATTAATGGGTATATACCCAAAGGATTATAAATCATTCTATCATAAAGACACATGCACATGTATGTTCATTGCAGCACTGTTTACAATAGCAAAGACTTGGAACCACCCAAATGCCCAATGATTATAGACTGGACAGGGAAAATGTGGCACATATACACCATGGAATACTATGCAGCCATAAAAAATGATGAGTTTGTGTCCTTTGTAGAGACATGGAAGAAACTAGAAACCATCATTCTCAGCAAACTGACACAAGAACAGAAAACTAAACACCACATGTTTTCACTCATAGGCTGGTGATGAACAATGAGAACACTTAGGCACAGGGAAGGGAACAACACTGACAAAGCTAGGCGAGAGGGTGGGGAGGGGAGGTACAGTCGGGGGGCAGGTAGTATGGGGAGGAATAACACAGGGAGAAATGCCTGATGTAGGCAACTGGTGGGAAGGGGGGCCAGGAATAGGGACAGCAAACCACCATGGCATGTATGTACTTATGCAACAATCCTGCAGGATGCAGGATGTGCACATGTACCCCAGAGGCCAAATACAATGAAAAAAAAAAGAGAAGTATTTGTTGAGATAAATTCCTTAGCATATACTTAGAAGGGGTTAAGATACTTAGCTCAAACTTAAACAATTACTTTTTACGTTTCAAATGTAAAATCATGGGAAGTCTTTTAGGAAAAGCAGTTTCAGCATCTTAAAAGTTATTAAAGAAGCTTCTTGATTTATTAATCTTAAGACATTTTTCTCATGTTTCTCCTACATATCACTAAAATTTAGATTTTATGAAACTTAGGTGATTAACAATGATTACAATTATGGCACATTTCTGAGTAAAGAATTTTAACTTCAACAGGTCATTTCTGATTTCAACAAGTCTTTTAAATATTATTGAAATGTAAATAAATGCTATATAAATGACATTATGTAAAGAGTAAAGGAATGATAATAATAATTAGAATGCTATATAACTTGCTATATTATTAATTATGACACTATTACTATTTTTATAAACTATATTACCTATCCTACCTTTCTCACTGAGAGGTCATGGGGTCACATGAAAGAATGAATGTGAATATACTGACAAATAAAATTACTATACCACATAAAAAGATTATTGTTTCTGTTGAGGCTTGGAATAGTTTGTCCATGAGCCAACGATTATAAAAGGTAGCCAATCTTTTAGGAAAAAGAAAAATACACAAAACATTTACATTTGGATCCATATTGCATAATAGACACCTCTGAGATTAGTTAGTAAGGATATAGGTCAAGATGAGTGTGAGTTCTACAAATAGCATTCTTGCTAAATTTGCTTCTACAACATTGGAAATATGGGTGTAGCAACAAAATAATTTATGAGAACATGTATAACAAAGGAAGAGCTATGGAAATTGTAAAAGAAGAAGCTTTATACCTTAAGGAAAACCTATTTATTCTTTGGAAGACCTAACACACAGAAAGAAACGAGTAAGCATCCATTGTAACATTTTGCTTTCAAATTAATTTCAACACTAGTGTTCAACAGTTTTTAGTCATTGAAAAATATTATACACTTTCTAGTGCCACAGCAGAGGGGCCATAATTAACAAACTCCAATGCATACCTTTCTGACTGATAACCTGAGGTTACATGAGTTTGTGTTGACAATTTACAAATAGCTCTGTTAAGACCTATGTGCAATAGATGTAGATGCACAGCCATTAATCATAGCCATCAGCAGTCCTCCTGGAGTGGTTTACAGCAGCTTTTATTGTATGTTTTGCTTATTGAAAGTTACAGTGGTGCTGTAAATTCCCAAATGAATAACTACTTCTGTGCTCATTGCCTGTGGAGTAAAATCCCTCTAAATTTTCCTCTGGAAGGTCAGTTAAAAATTTGAGAATGATACTATTATCCACTTCTAAAGCCTCCAAAACTATAATATTCTGCCATAGGTTTTGTATTTTTTTAAAAAAGTAAAACAATTAAAGTGAAATGTCCCCGAGTGGTATAAAATTATAATTTTATCTTTCCCTAAACCTATATTTAAAATGGTGTCCTTTTTTCTGTACAGACAGCTGTTATTTAATTCATTTCTATGTGTAGTTACTTGACATAGACTATTTTTCCTGCCTTTCAGGTGGCTCATTTAGAGAGGTTCATGTCTATTTTGCAGAAATTATTTTTAGTATCACAGAGGCATAATCAGCAGAAAATCTGAGAAAATACCTACCCAATAACCAAATATTGAATTTTTGTCACTTTCATTAAGTTTTAAAAACCTTGCTTTCATTGAGTTGCCTTCTTCGCCCTGATTCATAAACTTACCAAGGATGAATGTTGTTTTCAGAATGATATCATTAAGAAGTAGCACTTAATCAGAAGGTGATATTCTCAGACTATTAACATGAGAATATTCATCACATTAATCGGACCATTGAAAAGTGGATAAATAATCATTAATGATAAATTCATAAGTTGACAATAAGTTTAATTAGAAAATAACAATTTTATTTTCTACATAGTTATTAGCAGTTTTATTAAGGAGTTTTAGATAATTCAGTTATCATTCAAGGAGAGAGTTACCTAAGGTCAATAATATGAATCCATCTTAAAGTGCTTGTGTTTCAGATGTTATAAAATTCTTATCACTATCAATAATATGAATTCATCCTAAAGTACCTGTGTTTCAGATGTTATAAAATTCTTATCACTTTATTCAACTTAGTTTTACCAAGTAATCTATATGTGAAGACAAAATTTGTACTATTCCTCATACCAACAGAGCCTAATGTGTGTTACTTCCCAAGGTATGATGAAAAGAAATGTTGAAGCATTACATACACCATAACATCAGGCATGGTTTAGCACACTGAGTCACTTATCAGTGACTGAATCACTTTAACAGAAATCAATAGTTTTCTTTAATTCCTAAATTTTTTTCCCATAGAGTCACATATTTACTTGCAAAACCTCCAGTTTGTTTAGGATCTTAGTTAAAAGCACTTATTAAAGTTATAATTTAATTATCTCTCTGAAATATAATTGTGATTTACAATTGCTGTTATGTCAATGCACTTGTTCAAAAAGTATGTGTCGCCCTATATGTGTTTTACTGGTTTAGCAGAGCTAAGGGATGCTAAAGTTAAAGGAATTCAAGTAATATTGAGTGGTGTGTGAATAAAGATAATATCAGTTATTCATTCTACTAATTTCTAAGCCTAGGAAAACAAAGCAGGTTGTATCATAACAATAAAATAACATAAAAATAAAATTTGATATAACAGTTGATATTTAAATGGAAATAGTGTGCCCACAGACAGATGCTTGAAGGTGAGTGTTTAGGTGTCAGGGAAAACTGTCAAGATGTATTTACATATCCTTCCATTTTTCTTTCTGTCCCTTTTCTACTTGCCTCTCCCTCTTAGCCAGCTATATTGTCAGTGCCCTCAGAATGGTCTTTACCTCTATGGAAAACAGTATGAAGATTAGTTTTGAAACTGAAAGGAGAACTACCCTACAATCCAGCAATTCCACTATTGGATATATATTCAAAAAAAGAGAAATTAATGTGTTAAAAGGACACCTGCACATTCGTGTTTATTGCAGCACTATTCACAATAGCCAAAATATGGAATCGATGTAAGCCTTCATCAGTGGACAAATGGATAAAGAAAATGTGGTATATAAACACAATGTAATACTATTCAGCCATAAAAAATAAAATACTGCCATTTGTACCAATGTGAATAGAACTGGATGTCATTATGGTAAATGAAGTACGACAGACATAGAAAGATGAATATCACATGTTCTCACTCATATGTGGAAACTAAAAAAGTTTATCTTGTGAAGGTAAAGAGTAAGATGACATTTACTATAGTCTTGGAAGGGTGTTGGGTGAAGTAGGGGGAAAAGAGAGGTTAGTTAATGTACACAAACATACAGTTAGATAGGAAGGAATTCTAATGTTCAATAACAGAATAGAGTGGCTATAGTTTACAATAATGTATTGTATATTTCAAAATAGCTGCAAGAGAGGACTTCAAATATTCTCAATACATATAAATGATAAGTACTTGAGGTGATGAATAACCTAATCACCCTGACTTAATTATTACATATTTTATGTATGTCACAAAATAGCACATGCAACCCATAAATAGGTACAAATATTATCTGTCAATAAAAATTAAAAAAATAAATTCTAAAAAATGCTTCTGGTTGCTCACTATTGCCCCCACTGCAGGCAGGTAAATCTGAGCCTGTCTCAGAATTTCTGATAACCAAGTTATCACTCTTCTCTCCACATCGAACATCCCCAGTCTTATCTTATTAGGGTAATTTTGTAATTATAAGATAAGATAAGCAATGTATCCATTTCTTCTAGATCTTCTAGTTTATTTGATTAGAGGTGATTATAATATTCTTTGCTGGTACTTTGTATTTCTGTGGGATAAGTGGTGACAGTCCTCTTATCATTTTTATTGTGCCTATTTGATTCTTGTCTCTTTTCTTCTTTATTAGTCTGGCTAGTGGTCTACCTATATTTTTAGTCTTTTCAAAAAATGACTTCTTGGATTTATTGATTTTTTGATGGGTTTTTCATGTCTCTCTTTCAGTTCTGCTCTGATCTTAGTTATTGCTTGTCTTCTGCTAGGTTTTGAATTTGTTTGCTCTTGTTTCTCTATTTCTTTTAATTGTGATGTTCGGATGCTGATTTTAGAACTTTCCTGCTTTAATCAATATTGTGAAAATGGTCATATTGCCTAAAGTAATTTATAGATTCAATGCTATCCCCATCAAGCTACCATTGACTTTTTTCATGGAATTAGAAAACTACTTCAAATTTCATATGGAACCACAAAAAAAGTTCGTACAGCCAAGACAACCCTAAGCAAAAAGAACAAATCTGGAGCCATCACGCTGACTTCAAACTATACTACAAGGCTCCAATAACAAAAGCAGCATGGTACTGGTACCAAAACAAACATATAGACCAATGGAACAGAACAGAGGCCTCAGAAATAATGCCACACATATACAACAATCTGATTTTTGACAAACCTGACAAAAAGAGGAAATGGGGAAAGAATTTCTTTTTTAATAAATGGTGTTAGAGAAACTGGCTAGCCACATGCAGAAAACCGGAACTGAACCCCTTCCTTATACTATATCCAAAAATTATCTCAAGATGGATTAAAGACTTAAACATAAGACCTAAAACCCTAAAAGCCCTAGAAGAAAACCTAGGCAATTCCATTTAGTACATAGGCATGGGCAAAGACTTTATAACTAAAATATCAAAAGCAAGGGCAACAAAGCCAAAATAGACAAATGGGATCTAATTAAACTATCATCAAAGTGAGGAGGCAACTTATAGAATGAGAGAAAATTTCTGCAATCTATCCATCTGACAAAGGGCTAATATCCAGAATCTACAAAGAACCTAAACAAATTTACAAGAAAAAACAACCCCATCAAAAAGTGTGTGAAGGATATGAACAGATACTTCTCAAAAGAAAATATTTATGCAGCCAACAAACATATGTCACTGATTATTAGAGAAAAAAACTCATCATCACTGATCATTAGAGAAATGCAAAACAAAACCACAAGGAGATACCATCTCATGACAGTTAGAATGGTGATCATGAAAACGTCAGGAGACAACAGATGCTGGAGAGAATGTGGAGAAATAGGAACACTTTTACACTGTTGGTGGAAGTGTAAATTAGTTCAACCACTGTGGAAGACAGTGTAGCAATGCCTCCAGGATCTGGAACCAGAAATATCATTTGATTCAGCAATCTCATTACTGAGTATATACCCAAAGGTTTATAAATCATTCCACTATAAAGACACATGTACATGTATGTTTATTTCGGTACTTTTCACTATAGCAAAGACTTGGAACCAACGTAAATGCCCAATGATAAACTGGATAAAGAAATTGTGGCACATATATACCATGGAATATTATGCAGCAGTAAAAAAGATGAGTTCATTTTCTTTGCAGGGACATGGATGAAGCTGGAAGCCATCATTCTCAGCAAACAGAGAAACAGAAAACCAAACACTGCATGTTTTCACTCATAAGTGGGAATTGAACAATGAGATCACATGGACACAGGGAGAGGACCATCACACATGGGCTTGTCAGAGGATGTGGTGTTGGGGGAGAAATAGCATTAGGAGAAATATCTAATGTAAATGACAGGTTGATGGGTGTAGCAAGCCACCATGGCACCTGTATACTTATATAACAAACCTGCATGTTCTGCACATGTATCCCAGAACTGAAGGTATAATAAAAAAAAAAAAAAGAAAAAAAGAAAATGATCAGAAATATACCAACAACCCAGGTTTTAAAATCACAAAAACTCCTTTAAACAACCTAAATATTTATAATAGAATAATTAATTAAATAATGTAACATTTATTAATATAATAAAACATATAGCTTTAAAATCATGGTGTTGAATATTTGCAGATACAGAAAATGCTCATATTGTTGTGTACAGAAGTTGTAAAACTGTATATATAATTCTGGGTTAAGAAAAAATAAAGGTCATATACACATTTGTTCATTTTTAAATACACTCACACACACTGGAAATGAATTCTACACTGATAACGACTTTCACATTTACATCTATGTGCTGAGATTATTAAGGATTTCAGGGATATTTTATCTATGCACCTTTCTCTGTATTTGACATTTCCTACTCAAAGTATATGCTATCTTCAACAATAAAAAGTCAAAAACTTTAAAACAAAGGTATAACATACAGAATTCACTTGATGTAGTCTCAGGGTTTACTCATCAGAAGCTTCTACTGCTTTTTGTCCCTGTGCTTACTGGCATCATTTCTTCATTTCTGTTGCAGATGCCAATTTTAACATTCTGCACTAGGAGTCACAGAATAGCCTATATGCAGTAGTAGGGGTTACCTTCAGAATACAAAGGAAGTTAGATGTTAAGGGTAGAAAGTCAGGAAGCCTTGCAAGCCCAGTTTTAGCATTGATTACCCATGAAGTCAAGGGAAAATTACTTTTACTCCCTATGCTCCAATTTTTTCCATCTGTGGAATGGGACTATTACATATGTATATGTGATACATACAATATGTATCACAAATAGCCATACATACAGGGTATTTGTGAAGATTAAATAATACTAGGTGCGTTGAGCAATTAGTCCAGTTCCTAACAAACGTTATGTGCTCATTAAATATGAGCTATTAGCTATTATTGGCTGTGTTGGATTATAGCACAGTGTGTTTGTAAACAGCAGGCACTGAGCAAAAGTACGTTTTAATCAACTGTAGAAAATAGTGCCATGTGCTGACAATAGCACTGGCCTGAGAAACGAAACAAAATATATCAACTGCAGTCACCTTTGTGTTTTCAATTTGCTGTGTGACCCTAGACAAGTTACTTTCTATCTCTGAGCTTCACTTCTGCTTTTTTATTCACTTTTTAGTGAAGGTCGTAGGTAATACCAATAGAAATTGTTTTTAGGTCATGCCAGAACTAATATTCTATAACTCTTTGGCCTCTAACTCTTCCATCTGCCATGACTGCTGAACTACTGTAGTTTTCACAATCCTGATGCATGCTTGCCTTGGCCTGCTTTTATGCCAGGCATCCATGTTTACCCTACTGTCTGTCCGTTATCACTAGGGATATACCTTCACTGCCCAGGGCCATCTCCTTGGCTTGATCATCGACACATTATCTACCCATACTTGATGCTAACATATATGCAAAACATCATGAAAGGAGAAGTATGTTGCAGCCACATTCACTGGTGATATATGCATATATATATATATATATATATATTCATTTTTTCAAAAAATCTTTTATCCTTGATTGATAACTATTTGTAACTATTCAATGTTAAAATGAAAATGACTGCTACTGTTATCTTGCTGTTTCTTAAACTGACTTTTTCTGTTTCACAAAATTTTCTTATCATATTAATGAATCTCAACCACTAATGTTTCCAGAAAAGTCTTTAGCATTATGAGAAATGAAGTAAAACATCAAAGAAAGAAGCCCCTTTCCCCTGAGGTATGGTCAGCAGATACATATCAGCTGTGTGGGTTCACTTCAGTCTACTTCTAGTGTGGCTAAGTAAATCACAACCCCTTTTAATTTTTGAGTTTTGCTTTATAACTAATTATATAAGGAGGTTATTCACAATTGCCACATTTTCTCCAGGGTTTTATTTTTGTAGACTATTTTCAGTAAAGGAATGTTTAAGGGTAAGTGTCTTTGTGCAGACTACTCCAATATTTTCTGCTTAATTTCAGTTTAGGATCAGGGATTTTTTTTTTTTTTCACCAGTTAAGAGCTTTTACTTTTGTTTCTGGCTTGTATAAATTATATAAAGTAGAAACAAATTCATGGGTGCAATATGTATAAATAATTACGAGCATACACATATTTTTTCAAAGCTTTAACTTTTTCTCAATATTGCCTTAGGAAGAAAATTACTGATTATGTTATTTTTATAGTGTCCTTTGGAATGTCTGATAACGAGGAAATCAATTACATAAGACTCATGCTCAATCCAATTTGTTTGTTGTGACCAAAATTATCACTGTAATCAGATTGGCCATATGGAGATCTAACTGCCTACTTAGTGCAAATCAGCTAGAAGAATGGTTGATGCAATTTGCAGTAGAATTTATGTTTGTCTATAAAGTCAGTAAACAAAAGCTTCAGATCCCATGAAAAATTCCTTTTTTATATTTAATATGCCAGTCTCAAATCAGTTTTAAAAATTCAAATCTTAACAGAAGCCATAGGAAGTTTTGGTAAACGCTTCCTGCACCAGTCTATTAAATTGAGCTATTTGTATGTATATAAGGACAGAATGATTACAGAGACAGAACTGAAGTTACAGCGAGGTGAGCCAACTGTTCTTCCATGGTTTTCTCACCATGTGATTCACAACAGTCCTTAAAAGGAAGCTTATCTTGCCGGTTATGGCTTTTTATTTTTCTGTACCTCTAATTATAATCCAGCACAGTATCAATTTTTAAAAATATGTAGGTAAAAATATAAGAAAACTAATGAAAGCCAATATATCTTTGATGGTTTAGTTCCACAGTTTTACAGCTCACATTTATATAGTGTGTTACAAAAACAGGATAAAATTGTTCATTTTATTGCAAGATTTAAGTCCTGTAGTTATTATAAGAAAGGTTTTTCAAGGAGTTATTTGCATGGTCAGAAATCTAATCATGAACAAGCAACACAAATAATCAGGCCTAAGTGAATTGAATTGTCTTAGATCATAGTATTATAGGCAAAATATCCACAAGAGTGGTTCTCAAATATTAGATTTTAAGAAGTTGTCATCATTGATTATAAAAAGTTCAGATCACTAGGTTTCAATTCCACATATTTTGGCTAATAGTAAGTCTAGAGTGAAATTTAGGCATTTATTTTTCAGGACACCTCAAGATGTTTCTGGTGTTATTATCATTTGTATCACATTTTAAGAAACACTACTCGATGCTCTGAAAAAACAAGTTCAAATCACTGTAATCAGAAAAAATAGTTTAATTTTTTATATTAAGAAATATCTTGTAACTAAAGTAACTTGAAGCACTATCACATATTCTAGAAATGTATGGGGTACATAAGCATAACCTGGAGTGCTTGTTTGACATTGCAGATGACTAGGAATAAATCTCAGAAATTGGAAGTTAGTAGAGTTAGAGTTGGGACCAGTAGTCTATATTCAGGTGGTCAGGACCTTATTTGAGAAGCATTATTCTCTTTACTTTTTGCTGAATGAAGGAGGAAACTGAGGGGAAGTGCAGATATGAAAGTAGATACAAAGTGGAATTTCTCATTAACAAACTTACCAGATGGAGAGATTTTACAGCCAAGAGAGAGGAAATTGCTCAGACTAACATAAAGAAAGAGCTTTTAAGAAGTCACTTCAGGCAGGGTACAGTGTCTCACTTCTGTAATCCCAGACTTTGGGAGGCCAAGGTGGGTGGATCACCTGAGGTCGAGAGTTCGAGACCAGCATGACCAACATGGAGAAACCCAGTCTCTAGTAAAAATACAAATGTAGCTGGATGTGGTGGCACATTCCTGTATCCCAGCTACTTAGGAGATTGAGGCAAGAGAATAGTTTGAACCCAGGAGGTGGAGGTTGTGGTGAGCCAAGATCACACCATTGCACTCTAGCCTGGGCAACAAAAGTAAAACTCCATCTCAAAAGAAAAAGTCACTTCAGCATGAAGTGGTATTGAATTTTATCAAAGACCTTTTCTGCATTTGTTGAAATAATCATGTGGTTTTTATCATTGGTTCTGTTTATGTGATGGATTACATTGACTGGTTTGCCTATGTTGAACCAGCCTTATATCCCAGGGATGAAGCTGACTTGATCATGGTGGATAAGCTTTTTGATGTGCTGCTGGATTCAGTTTGCCAGCACTTTATTGAGGATTTTTGCATTAATGTTCATCAGGGATATTAGCCTGAAATTTTTGTGTGTGTATGTCTCTGTCAGGTTTTGGTATCAGGATGATGGTGTCCTCATAAAATTAGTTAGGGGGAAGTCCCTCTTTTTCTGTTGTTTGAAATAGTTTCAAAAGGAATGGTACCAGCTCCACTTTGCACTGCTGGTAGAATTCAACTGTGAATCTATCTGGTTCTGGGATTTTTTGGTTGGTAGGCTATTAATTACTGCCTCAATTTCAGAACTTGTTATTGGTCTATCCAGAAATTCTACTTATTCTTGGTTTAGTCTTAGGAGGGTGTATGTGTCCAGGAATTTAATCATTTATTCTAGATTTTTTTAGTTTATTTGTGTAGAGGTGTTTATAGTATTCTCTGATGATACTTTGTATTTCTGTGGGATCAGTGGTGATATCCCCTTTTATCATTTTTATTATGGGGTCTTTTTGATTCTTCTCTCTTCTTTATTAGTTTGGTTAGTGGTCTATCTATTTTGTTAATCTTTTCAAAAAATGAGCTTCTGGATTCATTGATTTTTTTGAAGTGTTTTTTGCGTCTCTTTCTCCTTTAGTTCTACTCAAATCTTAGTTATCTTTTGTCTTCTGCTAGCTTTTTAATTTGTTTTCTCTTGCTTCTCTAGTTCTTTTATGGGAGAAAATTTTTATAATTTATCCATCTGACAAAGGGTTGATATACAGAATCTACAAAGAACTTAAACAAATTTACAAGAAAAAAATAATCCCACCAAAAAGTGGGCAAAGAACATGACCAGACACTTCTCCAAAGAAGGCATTTATGCAGTCAACAAACACATGATAAAAAGCTCATCATCACTGGTCATTAGAGAAATGCCAAACAAAACCACAAGGAGATAACATCTCACACCACTTAGAATGGTGATCATTAGAAAATCAGGAGACAACAGATTCTGGACAGGATGTAGAGGAAGCAGAACACTTTTACACTGTTGGTGGAAGTGTAAATTAATTCAACCATTGTGGAAGACAGCATGGCAAAACCTCAAGGGTCTAGAAATAGAAATTCCAATTGACCCAGACATCCCATTACTGGGTATAAATCCAAAGGATTATAAATTGTTTTATCATAAAGACACATGCACATGTATGTTCATTGCAGCACTCTTTACGATAGAAAAGACCTGAAACCAACACAAATGCCTATCGATGATAGACTGGACAAGAAAAATGTGGCACATATACACCATGGAATACTATGCAGCTATAAAAAAAGATGAGTTCCTGTCCTTTGTAGTGACAAGGATGAATCTGGAAACCATCATTCTCAGCAAACTGTCACAAGAATAGAAAATCAAATACTGCATGTTCTCACTCATAGACAGGTGTTGAACAGTGAGAAAACATGGACACAGGGAGAGGAGCATCACACAGTGGGGTCTGTTGAGGGGGGATAGGGAGGGACAGCAGGGGGTAGGAAGGTTGGGGAGGGATAACATGGGGGGAAATGCCAGATATATGTGACAAGGGGATCGAGGCAGCAAACCACATTGCCACGTATGTACCTATGTAACAATCCTGCATGTTCTGCACATGTACCCCAGAACCTAAAGTGCAATAAAATATATATATATATAAAATAAAATTTAAAAAGGAAAATAAGAGAGGACACACAAAAATAAAGAAAAAATCATGCTCAAGGATAAGAAGAATCAATATCATGAAAATGGTCAGACTGCCCAAAGTGATTTACAGATTCAATAGTACTCCAAGGAAGATGCTATTATCTTTCTTCACAGAATTAGAAAAAAACTGCTTTAAACTTCATATGGAACCACAGAAGAGCCCTTATAGCCAAGACAATCCTAAGCAAAAGGAAGAAAGCTGGAGGCATCATGCTACTTTACTTCAAACTATAGTATAAGGCTCCAATAACCAAAACAGCATGGTACTGGTACTAAAATAGACATATAGACCAATGGATCAGAACAGAGGCCTCAGAAATAACACCAGACATCAGTAACCATCTGATCTTCAATAAATCTAATAAAGACAAGCAATGGGGAAAGGATTCCTAAATGGTGCTGTGAAAACTGGCTAGCCATATGCAGAACACTAAAACTGGGCCATTTCCTTAGCCTTATACAAAAGTTAACTCAGGATGTATTAAAGACTTAAACCTAAAACCTAAAACCATAAAAACCCTAGGGGAAAACCTAGACAATACCATTTAGGATATAGACAATGGCAAAGATGTCATGGCAAAAACACAGAAAGAAATTGCAACAATAGTCAACATTGACAAATGGAATCTAATCAAACTAAAGAACTTCTGCACAGGAAAAGAAGCTATCTCAGAGTGAACAGGCAACCTACAGAATGGGAGAAAATTTTTGCAATCTATCCATCTGACAAAAGGCTAGTATCCAGAATCTACAAAGAACTTAAACAAATTTACAAGAAAAAAAAAAACTTAAAAGATTGGAAGAAGCCTAAGAGCAGACACTTTTCAAAAGAAGACAATTATGTGGCCAAAAAAAAAAAAAAAAAAAAAACATAAAAAGATGCTCATCATCACTGGTCATTAAAAAAAAATTGTAAAGGGGTATAAAATATGAGAATCTCACTTTATGATCAAACTGATAAAAATTGGATAGATTTGTCTATAAGGTTTTATTAAAAATTGAGGTTGACATTAATAGAACAATAATGCAAGGGTGAAATGTAGGTTTCTCTCTTGAACAAGATATTTATGTAATATTAAAAGATAATGAAATATTTTTTGTTTGCCTTTTGAATAAACTACCAAAGAAAGGGTTTAGAGGGGGAAACAAGAGACAGATTGTTTGAAAAGCTGTCTTCTCTCTATCAATAAGTAAATGTTTTTGCCTTTTAAAAACTTTTTTGAGTCATCGTTTTGGCTAAATGAATGACTTATGATAAACTGGAATTTTATTTCATAATATGAAGATTTAAACTTTTAACATGTTTGATAGGTTTCCCCAAATCAAATTTTAGCTTCCTAATTGTCTTTTCTGACCTCTAACTTTGTGATGCTACAGAGGGCCCATGAGACATCCAAAAGATAGGTAAGCAAAATTATTTGACATGTTTAGTTACATAGGAAGCATTGTCAAAATAAAAGAGTATGTTTAACCACCTTCTGGTTACATTTTAGTGAATAATATTAATATATGTTTCAAAATTGTAAGAGGTTTCTAAAATTCTAATATGTCTAAGTATATGCTATCAATCATAATTAAGGTTATTGTGTTAACTTATTGCAGACTACAGGAATAACCAAATTTTCTTGTCAATTTTTTGTCTTTAACTATTACCATTTAAATTCATTTGCATGTTAACTTAATTGTTTAATGTTGACGCAGTTTCTGAAAACTTCACAAGCACTTCAAATCCTAGAATATGTCTTTTAGGAGGTTAATGAAAGGATAGAAAGTGTCCTGAAAAGCACTCTTGAATGCAGGTTTCTAATAACTTTAGAATCTTATCATTTGAACTGGGTAAGAATTCTTGGAACTTTATTGAAAAGACTGCTTGGGTTAAAAAACTGCTAAACAAAGTAGAACAAAAATTAATTGAATACCAAAGAAATACTTTGCCAGGTTTGCATGCTAAACCAGCCAATACTGAAATTGTTTAGATATACAATTTGAATGAATTCCATGGTCTCAGTCAAGTTACCTATGATAACCCATTAGTTATCAGCACTATGCACCTAAAATGGAAAAACAACTGGTATTCAAGAGGATATAAGTCTAACATCAACTAAGCATAGAATCTTGGAGAACCAGGCTGGCCACCTTGTCCTTCTTGAGTCCTTCAAACTTATGCTATTAAAAGTTCTGTATTCCATGGCTTATCATAGAAAAAAATCCAAATTAAATATATTGGAGTGGTAAGTTATAAATTGCTAAAATAGTTTATGACCAATTTTTAGTTTATCAAATTCATATCAAATCTCAAGTACATTCGGCTACCTGATGGGCTGTTTAAACATTTATAAAGAGATTTCATTAGATTGTCATTTTCAATGCAGGTTTTCTGGTTGTATAAAACTCTCCCATGCCAGAGGTGTGATTTTATAACAGTAAATTATTGTGCCACAGTGTGTTTTCTTTAAGTAAAAAAATGCTCTTCATGGTTCATGGAGAACAATCAACCCCTTCACAGTCTAGAACCTGAAGACTGGATCTTCTGTGAACATCAAAAACAGACTGCCTTTGCCATCCACACTACAACAAAACTTTGCAACCTTTAACCTTGCATTCATAATCTCACAACTAAGAAGGCTCTCTCCACACTTTTGGAACTGTACACCTATTGGAATCTTTAAAGTAAAGCTAACCAGGGAAGTTTCTCCCCAGAAGAAGATGGCATCCTTGATATGAACAGCCTTTTACAAGATGCCAGATCAAGACTTCTTTACCATCATGAGACACTTTGAATATTTCTTCTTGCTTATGCCTCAACGAACAATAGAAGTCAAAAAGGGGTGTGTCAGATATCCTTATTTGGTATACTTTTATTTGAGAAAGAATTTTGCAGCCAGCTTTATTCGTGGATAACTTTATTCCTTGACAGATGAAAAAAGAAGGCCCAAAGGTGAGAAACAGAACATTGGTTTACTCCTCTTAACCCATATCATGGGTTAAATTGAACACTGCCAGGAGGCCTTCACTCTTCCATAAGAACATTATTTGTTAGGTCACTTTTCTATGGTTTGGAGTAAAACAGGCAATGATTATAAATGTATCCCTCGTGATAGGCTCTATATAAAATTCTACTGTAAAATCTATGACTACATGACAGACTTCACATTCTTTTGTGAAAGTTGTGCTAAATAACAGAATTGCTCTAGATTACTTACTGGCTAAATAGCAGGATATGTGCAGCTACTAGCACTTGTGGCCTATGGAGAAAACATTGGGTGTTATAGAGATTCACTTGTAGGGGATTAATAAAAAGACTGCTTAGTTAAGTGAGAAGACTCTTTATCAGCTCATTCTTTGGTCTATTTAATTTTAGGTGGTTTGGTTTATGAGGATTCTGGGCAAGCAGCATACTCCAAACTCTCGGTATAATCCTCTCAACAGTCATAATAGTAGTCTCCCTGGTGTCCTGAATTCTCTCAAATTGTTTTAAATGTTTGCATGCAGCCATCTCTAGAATGTAAAATGGTCTCTCTTTAACTGAAATGACAAGAGCTGAAAGAAATATGCAACCTTGTGGACACCATAACATATGAATGACATGCTGAGACTGGAAATCCAAAGTAATGGTAACTGACAGTGGTGCTAAGGCCCTGAGTTTCATCACATTTTAAATTAGGTGAGAACTTTACCAAAAAAGTGAAATTTTTTTAAACAAAATTATAGGAGGTTATTGTCTTGGACTGAGCTCAAGCACTAGGTCCCAACAGACTAAAGAAACAAACAGAATCACTTGTGCTAAAGTAAAATAATGAAACTAAGATTTTAAGGAAACACACAGGTTCTAGAACAGACCAGGTTTCGTTTTTCTCTTGTAAAAAGAACATTCAAGCATAAGGAGGTAGCTCTACTCAGTCCTTATTCCTACTTTTCCAAAATTGTTTTGCTGTATCCCAGTGAGTTGCAATACCAATGATAATAGCAACATCAAGTTTTGGTCAATCTCTCAAAATTAAGAAAATGACCAAAGGCGGGAATTGTTTACGTCAATTAAATATGGCCTGAGAAGGACTCCATACTTCTATATTTGAGTCCTTGTGGGTTATCTGTAACCTAATTTAATAGGTAGACAAGATTGAAAATCTAATTTAAGAGTATGTGCTTGTAACAATAGCTCTGTCTTGGCCAATCCCAGCAACCATACTTTAACCATTCATACACTGCTGAGTGTTCCAACTGTGCTCAAATAAGGCAACCACCAACCTGTAACTAACAATCCAGCAGTTTCTGTACCTCACTTCCACTTTCTGTATGTCACCTATCTTTTGTTTGTCTATAAATATGTTTTGGCAATGAGGCATCCCTGGAATCTCTCTGAATCTGCTGTGATTCTGGGGGCTGCTTAACAAGTCATTCATTGCTCAAGTAAACGCCTTTAAATTTAATTCAGCTGAAGATTATCTTTTAAAAGAAAACAGCACAATCTCTCAAGCATTGAAAATAAGACCATTTTGGTTTGAGGAAACCCTAACTGACGTCTGGATCTAAAAATTATTGAAAATGTAAACTGTTCTTTTGACAAATAGAAAAGACTACCTTTTTAGAGCCACCTAAAGAAAATCTGCTCAAGGAGATAAAAAACTGAATTATTTTGCAAGGATTAGGGACTGCCATTTAGAGTGGCATTCAAACCATTCTTGATTACTACAGTCAAGCGAGTTACGATATTCATTATCTCATATAGTCATCTTCTGTGTGGTAAAAGAACCTGAAATCTATTCTTTTTGTAACTTGTCAATATACAATAGTATTTACTATAGTCCTCATGCTGAATGTTATACATCTAGACTTATGCTATGCACCTGCAGCTTTATACACTTTGATGTGCATCTCCCCATTCTCTCTCTACCTATAATAACAACAGTCCTACTCTCTATTAGATTGTTTTAAAATTCTGCATAGAGAAATCAAGTAGTTTTTTTTTTTTTCTGTGTCTAGCTTAGTTAACTTAGCATTACATCCTCCAGGTTCATCTCTTTTGCCACAAATGGCAGGATCTACCTTTAAAAAGTTGAATGATATTCAATTGTATGTATAACACAATATATTTATCCAGTCATAATTCCACAGACACTAAGGATGTTTTCATATATTGACTATTTTGAATAATGCTGTAGTGAACATGGGAGCACGGATATTTCTATGAGGTGCTGATTTTATTTCCTTTGGATACATACACAGAAGAGTGATAGGTAGGTAGGTAGATAGACAGGTAGGTAAGTACATAGTTAGGTAGATAGATAGATACATACATAGATACATAGACTGACATAACTATTTTTAGATTCTATTGCTTTATGTTGATTTATATGCATTTATCTCTGGAAAAACACTGTTCTGATAACAACAGTTTTTTTCCTCAAAAAGGTTTATTGAGATATAATTTATAATTTAAAATTTGCCTGTTAGTGTCCAAGTCAATTGTTTTTAGTATATTTACAAAGTTGCATGACCATCATTGCAGTCTAATTTTAGAACATTTTCATAACCCTAAAAATAAACTCCGTGATTATTTTATCATCACAAAGAATTTTCACCTCCAGCCTGACAATTAGTTAACTTTGTGTTTGTATATATATTTTTGTTATGAACATTTCATAAAACTTGAATCATGCAAATAACAAGAATAAAATAATTCTTGAATGAGAAACAACTGTTTAACACTTTCTATTATGGTTTTATTAATTTGTTATCCTGTCTACATCATAAATACCACTCATACTTAAAATAGTATAGAGTATCATTATTTCAAAGACTGCTTCAATTATTACTGGTGTGAAGATTACATTTTATTTACTAATGTTGATAAATCATTTTCTTCTTAAGAATTCCATTTGCAATTTTGAATTAGCTTTGAACTGAAAAGTTTCATAATTAAAAACCAGGAGTGAAAGCAATAATAGTGACTTTTCTCTTTTTGCCCAAGAAAGAAAAGTATTGGCAGTTGGTCATAAGTATATGGAATATTATTTTGAAAATTTGATTTTAAAATAAATATTTCTAATTTATTGGTATAATTCTGTTTTTACATCTCATTTTTTGTTTGCATTTTCTGTCAGTCAGATGGTTGCCCTGAGGTTGTTAATCTTATTTTTGCCTCATCTGGCAACCAAATGCAACACAGATCCTCACAATGTTGCATGATGGAAAGAAGTGTTGTTCAAAGTTTTGTTTCTTTCTTCTAAAACTCTACTTTTTAGAGAGTTCTGTCTATTAGCACCAATAAATAAATATATTAATAAATAAATATTTATTTATTTTACTTATTAGTATATAAATATTTACTATTAAATAAATATATAATATATATTTATGTATTATCTTTATATTTATTATATGTAACTATATATTATATATTTATTTATTAGTAAATATTTATTAATACATAAATATTTATTTTATTTATTAGTAAATAAATATTTTGTTTTATTTATTAATAAATATTTACTAATAAATAAATATATAATATATATATTCTGTAATTTTAAAAAGCCAGTGCTATTTGGAAGGCATCATGGCTTACAAGGAAAAGCAGTCACCTAGAGTTCATAGACATTAGTCTATTCTGCCTATATTACTCTTCTTGTGTGTGGTTTGGGTATGTCTTTTAAAATCTCAGTCTCAATTTATAAAATGGTGACTTAATATTTTAGAAGTAGACAAATCCACTGCGGATCTCTGAGGATAATATGACAATTGATATGAAATATATTCTAAATAACAAAATACTGAAACATGTAAATATTAAAGGAAATCTTACCATTATTATTATTCTATATATCAATTTAGAACTTTTGAGATTGGCATTTGTAAAAACATTTAGTAAAGAACATGTCATATAGTATGTCTTAAAAAAGGGTTAGCTAAGTCCAAATCTGAACGAGCTGATATTTTCACATTTTATTTTCTGATTTTCAAATGAAAGCTGGATAAGCTCATGTTTGAGTGTGATTTTGAAAGTGTGAAGTTGGATCCACTCAAATAGAGAAAATTCATGGAAATCTAAAATCCTCTGATGTTGAAGTTATTTTGGAGTGCCCAGGGACAAGCTGTTAGGTGCTTAGGGGGTATGATTTAAAGTGGCTTTGCCTCAAAAGTTTAGCTATTGCCTGGTAAGCTACTAAATTTAGTAACTTCTAATTTTCAGATACTAATTTATTCAAAAAATAACAACTAATTCTTGAATATCAACATTTCCAGTGCTGTAGTCATCACTGAAGTGATAGTGATAAAAAAATATATTATCCCAGACAAGTAATTTTGTATAATGATAACAAACATGCATGAAAATGTTTACATTATATCACAATTCTGTGCTTTAAAGCAGTATATATATATATATCACATATATAATTGCATTTTAGGTTCTGGGGTACATGTGAAGAACATGCAGGATTGTTGCACAGGTACATACATGGCAATGTGGTTTACTGCCTCCATCTCCATTCCCTATATCTGGCATTTCTCCCCATGTTATTCCTCCCCAACTCCCTACACCCCACTGTCCCTCCCCTAGACCCCCTACCACAGACTTCAGTGTGTGATGCTCCCCTCCCCGTGTCCAGGTGTTCTCCTGGTTCAACACCCACCTATGAGTGAGAATACATGGGGTTTGATTTTCTGTTCTTGTGTCAGTTTACTGAGAATGATGGTTTCCAGGTATACCCATTTCCCTACAAAGGACAGGAACTCATCATTTTTTATGGCTGCATAGTATTCCATGGTGTATATTTGCCATATTTTCCCTGTCCATTCTATCATCGATGGGCATTTGCATTGTTTCCAAGTCTTTGCTATTGTAAACAATGCTGCAATGAAAATACATGTGCATGTGTCCTTATAACAGAACGATTTATAATCCTTTGGATATATACCCAGTAATGAGATTGCTGGGTCAAATGGAATTTCTATTTCTAGGTCCTTGAGGGATCGCCACACTGTCTTCCACAATGGTTGAACTAATTTGCACTCCCACCAACAGTGTAAAAGTGTTCCTATTTCTCCACATCCTCTCCTGCATCTGTTGTCTCCAGATTTTTTAATGATCGCCATTCTAACTGGCGTGAGATGGTATCTCAATGTAGTTTTGATCTGCATTTCTCTAATGACCAGTGATGATGAGCATTTTTTCATATGTTTGTTGGCCTCATTTATGTCTTCCTTTTAAAAGTATCTGTTCATATCCTTTGCCCACTTTTGAATGGATTTGTTTGTTTGTTTCCTGTAAA
>CAUYQU010007227.1:0-38537 GCA_963574635.1 Cheracebus regulus | reverse complement strand
TAGCATTTTCTCCTTCATTTCAACCCTGGTGAATCTGACGATGATGTGTCTTGGGGTTGCTCTTCTTGAGGAATATCTTTGTGGTGTTCTCTGTATTTCCTGGACTTGAATATTGGCCTGCCTTGCTAGGTTGGGAAAGTTTTCCTGGATAATATCCTAAAGAGTATTTTCCAGCTTGGATTCATTCTCTTCTTCACAGTGAGGTACACCTATCAAACGTAGATTAGGTCTTTTCACATAGTCCCTTATTTCTTGGAAAATGAAATTTCCATTTTTCATTCCTTTTTACCATTTTGTTCATTCCTTTTTACTCTTTCTTCTCTAATCTTGCCTTCTTGTTTTATTTCATTGAGTTGATCTTCGACCTCTGTTATCCTTTCTTTTGGTTGGTCAAGTTGGCTGTTGAAACTTGTGCATGCTTTGTGAAGTTCTCGTGTTGTGTTTTTCAGCTCCATCAGTTCACTTATATTCCTCTCTAAGTTGTCCATTCTCGTTAGCATTTCATTAAATCTTCTTTCAAGGTTCTTAGTTTCTTTGCATTGGGTTAGAACATGTTCTTTTAGCTTACAGAAGTTTCTTATTATCCACCTTCTGAAGCCTGATTCTGACAGATCATCACACTCATTATCCATCAGGTCTTGTTCCCTTGCAAATGAAGAGGTGCGATCCCCTGCAGGAGGAGAGGCATTCTGATTTCCGGTGTTCTCAGCCTTTTTGCACTGGTTTCTTCCCATTTTTGTGGATTTATCCACCTGTCGTCTTTGTAATTGCCGGCTTTCAGATTGGGTCCTAGTGGACATCTGGCTTGTTGGTTATGAAGTTTTTTCTGTTTCTTAGTTTTCCTTCAGTCGATGCCCCTTCCCCACAGAGCTGGGTCTTCCTGGGTTCGGTGGTGCTTGCTGTGAAACTCTCAGTCCTCAGCGCTTTCAATTGCTGTTCTCCTTGTGGGAATGGGACCAGCCGAGCCCGACTAAAAGGGCACCCAGTCCCGTACAATCCGCACCGAGAAGCGCCACACCAGCCAAAAGAGTCGCGCTGGCAACCCATGTGGCTCCTCTGCCGGGAGTCTCCCAGTTTGTGGGCAACAAAAATTCGTCTGAAATTGTGGCGTCGACTCGCCTTCTTCGCTTTCACTGGGAGTTACAATCCTGAGCTGCTGCTAAGCGGCCATCTTGGATCTCTGTCCGCCTGGTGATGAAGTTTTTTCTGTTTCTTAGTTTTCCTTCAGTGGACGCCCCTTCCCCACAGAGCTGGACCTTCCCAGGTTCAGCTGTGCTTGCTGCGAATCTCTCAGTCCTCAGCGCTTCTAATTGCTGTTCTCCTTGTGGGGATGGGACCAGCCGAGCCCGACTAAAAGGGCACCCAGTCCCGTATACTCTGTACTGAGAAGTGCTGCGCCGGGGCCCAGTTTCTTATTTTCATCAGTGTGTGTTACCATTTATCTATTCAATTCCTCACTTGTGTGCCAGGCTGCCCTTTTTTGAAGGGTGCTAGTGGTGAATCCATTGAAAACTTCAATGATTGTGTTCCCCTATGACCTCTTCAAGATAGAAAGATTCATTCAGGTGAGTGTGGTGGCTCATGCCTGTAATCCCAGCACTTTGGGAGGCCGAGGAGGGCAAGAGTTTGAGACCAACCTGGCCAAGATGGTAAAACCCCGTCTCTACTAAAAATACAAAAGTTAGCTGGGCGTGGTGGCTCATGCCTGTAATCCCAGCTACTCAGGAGGCTGAGGCAGGAGAATCGCTTGAACTCAGGAGGTGAATGTTACAGTGAGCCAAGATCATGCCACTGCACTCCAGCCTGGGTGACAGAGTGAGACTCTGTCCTCCCCCCACCCCCCAAAAAAAGGATAGATTCTACAGCGAGCACAAAGTGAAAGTCACCTTGAATGCTTTTACCAATTGAGTGTGGATCAACTAATTCAGGGCATTGCAGGCCCACGCCGCAGGAAACTCAAGGATCCCAGGTGGCGTTGCAGAATGCTCAGGCTGTTGGGAGGCCACTGCCTTGTCAGGGTGGCCAGTGCTTTCCCCATTGCCAAACGGGACAGTTAACTCTGGTCCTTGTCTGACTGGAGGCCTGCAGATCACTACCTCCTCTGTAACGCTCTTTACCCGCCGACCGAGGGATCCAGGACACCCTACACTAGGGTTGTTTCCTCTGCCTCATTCATCACCCAGCCTCCTTCACTTGTTCTTTCTCTTCTTCCACCTCTGAATGCTGCAGAGCCGGGGTTTCCATCCTCAGACCTCTGCCCTGCCTGCTCTCAGTCCCAAAGCAGCATTGCCAACATCAGCAGATAAAAATCCAGGCCCCCTATTCATAGTTACATCGAATTTCAGATAAACGACAAAGAGTTTGTTGTTGTTGTTTGAGGCAGAGTTTCTCTCTTGGTGCCTGCCCAGGCTGGAGTGCAATGGCACAATCTCAGCTTACCAGAACCTCCCGCTCCTGGCTTCAAGTGATTCTCCTGCCTCAGCCTCCTGAGTAGCTGGGGTTTCAGGCAGGCAGCACCATGCCCAGGTAATTTTTGTATTTTAATACAGACTGGGCTTCTCCATGTTGGTCAGGCTGGTCTTGAACTCCTGACCTCAGGTGATCCACCCACCTCAGCCTCCCAAAGTGCTGGGATTACAGCTAGCATTCCCAGCCATGACAAAGAGTTTGTAAATATGTCCCAAATATTGCATGGCCCCAGATATTTACTTAGTTAACAAGTAAAAACTGCACAAGGCATACTTATGCTAAAGAGTATTCACTATTCGTCTGAGTCTAAATGTCACTGGGCATGGTAGTTCATCAGCCAAGCCTATGATCGTCTCTCACAGTTTCGTGGTGATACCAACCATACTGACCCCTCCAAAATGTTTAGCCTAGATCTCTCTCCAGAACTGCAGACTCCTGCTGCCTCCAGCCCATCGCCACTTGGATAATTAATAGGTGTCTCCACCTGAACATGTCAAAAACAACACTCATCTTTCCCCTAGTTCCTCACCCTACTCACAAGTAGTCTCATACCCCCATCTGCTCACCCAGAAGCCTTGCACTCAGGCTTGACTCTATTCTTCTCACACGCCACACCCAATCTGCCAGGAGGTCCTTGGTCCTCCTAGGCTACACCAACAGTGCCTCTTACTGGTCGCTGTGACCACCTCCCATTACTGTCCCTGCATTGTCCTGTACCCCACATAGTTTTTTCTCAACATGCCAGCCAGAGTGACTCTTTTGAAACATCGATCATGCCATGTCACCTTTCAGACCATCGCCCTGCAGCAGGTCCCCACGTTTCTCAACGTAAAAGCCCTAGGTCCTTGCCTCATCCTGCAAAATCCCTGTGACCCCGAGGTCTCTGGAGCCCTAACTCCTCCGCTCTTCCTCCAGACCACTCCCTCCTGCAGCCTCATGGGTGCTCCCACCACCCAGCGTGCTCCTGCTCCGGAGCCTTAGCCCTGGCTCCTTCCTCCTGGAACGCCGTTGGCTCAGGTATGCATCACGGGGACAGCTCCTGCCTGCCCGCAAGTCGCCACTCCAATCTCACCTCAGTGAGGCCGGTGCTGACCTCATCACTGACCTATTCATATTCCAACCCGCTGACCTCCCAGGACTCTGATTCTCCTCTCCAACTCTTCTTTTTGATTCTTCTATAAATATCAATGTCTAGCTTCTTAGGCAATTTCTTTATTATAATTGTCCTTCGTTTTCAACCTCTTCTCACTAGAAAAGAAAGCTCCACAATGCCCAGAATCTTTATTGGGTTCCCTGAAGAATGCCAGGCTTCTGGAAGAGGGCCTACCTCCCAGCAGGCACAGGTGTGTGGAATGAATGAATGAATGAATGAATGAATGAATAAGCAAGCCTTGTGCAAACTAAGCTGCTTGCAGGAAACACCTGCTCCTTCCTGGGCACTGGGTGAAATTATTCATAGAACTTAAATCAACCCTCGACTCCCCACTTGCCTCTTCCATCCATTGCAGTTAAATGCAGGTGGAAGAGGGGTTGTCCTGTACCTCCAGTTAGGGGGACCCCTCAGAAAAGAGTGACATCTCACCACTGAGCCACCTCAGCCTTTTCCAGCGACAAGCCCTCTCTAGGCCAATCATCAGTGTCACAGCTACTTGTTCTTGGGCTTTTTGGCTCCATATTCACATGTAAGGGGCCAAGGAACCCACGGGGAGCCACAGGCATCAACTGAATACACTGAATCGATTTTGCTGCGATCGGGTCTACAAGCCGGGTTGCTCAGCTAACCACAGGTATTTTCTTTCTTTTTTTCTTTTTTTTTTTATTTTCTTCTTCTTTTTTGACAAGGTTTTGCTGTCGCCCTGACTGGAGTGTAGTGCCGTGATCTCAGCTCACTGCAGCCTCCACCTCCCAAGTTCCAGTGATTCTCCTGCCTCAGCCTCTCGAGTAGCTGGAACTATAGGTGCACGCCACTGTGCCCCACTAATTTTTTTGTAATTTTAGTAGAGATGGGGTTTTGCCATGTTGGCCAGGCTGGTCTTGAACTCCTGACCTCAAGTGATCCACCCACCTCAGACATCCAAAGTGCTGGGATTACAGGCATGAGCCACTGTGCTGACCACCACAGGTATTTTCTTGAGTAAAGTTGTCAGTTTTAGTTTTGGAAGATCCTGGGAATGCCATGTTTTGGTGGATGAAATAAGAGAGGAAATGATGAAGGTTGCTTGCTAAAATGACCTGTGCATCTGGGCAGAAGAAAATGCAAGGGAGACAAGACCCTGTGAGAAGGTGGAGCAGGGAAAGGGACATGGTGCCCAAGGCAACAGGCTTTGGGGCCTAACTGCCCTACAGTTAGGTCCAGCTCTGCTTCCCCTTGTGAGAAGTTTTCAGCCTCTCTGAGCCTCAGTTTCCTCTTCTACAAAACAGGGATGCTGTGTCAAAGTATAGCTTTGTGAAACACAAAAACAATTGAAATATGTATGCAATATACTTAGCGTATGTATTTATTTGTTCTGCCCTGAAAAGGGTGAGTATACAATAAACCGCAGCCATTCTCATTCTTTGGGATTTAATTCTTTGGGATTTAAGCTGGCTGATGGGTTTTGTGTTGTTGCTTTATTGAGACATAATTGACAAATAGATATTTGATATATGAATACATTGTGAAATGATTACCACCACCAAGTTAATTAATATATCCATCATCTCACATAATTCCTTTATTTTTGTGGTGAGAATGCTTAAGATCTACTCTCAATAAAGTTCAAGTATAGAATACACTCTTAAGTTTATACATGTAGACCGATATCTTCCCATTTCCCAGATACTGGGTTCTTAGAAAACAATATAACAATTTTCGCAAGAAAAAACGAAATTCAGGCCAGGTGTGGTGGCTCATGCCTATAATTCCAGCACTTTGGGAGGCCAAGGCGTGGTGACATGTACCTGTAGTCCCAGCTACTCGGAAGGCTGAGGTGGGAAGCCTTCATCTCAAAACAAAAAGAAAGAAACTAATTTTCCTTAAGAGTTTGGTTTTGCCTTAATCAATGTTACTCGGCTGACGCCCTTTTTGGCCTCATCCCACCTGTACCCAGGTGAGATTAAAAAAAAAAAGGAAGAAGAGAAATGAATGTTACTCAATGTTGTAAATGTTTAAAATCAAGTAGGAGTTCTGTATGAAATCTCTGCTCAGACAAGATACTTTACTGTTCTCACAAAGATCTGTACGAACAGGCTATCATCTCAAAGCAACACTCCAGCCAATGTTCTTTTTAGCCAAGTTATGTTCATATAGGACATGACCTCTTTCAGAATCTAACTGAATTATGTAAATAGTTCTTGGCAATATTTATCAAGCCAGTCTTCAAAGGGTTAGTATCAAGTAGTAGAGGTATGATAAAATATATTTTTTGCTGTTAAAAAGAATACTAAACTATATGATATGTTCTTATAATAAGGAAAGGTGTCAAAACAGACCCATGTGGAAAAAAACCACACCAGAATAATGGCAAAGATTGTCTCAACAAATTCTATTATAGTTTATGCCAATCATATCAGATAGCCCAGGCTTGCCTATGACACTGTTCCTGAAACCCTTTTCAGAAACCAAAGCCAGAATCAATTTCATTCTTAGGTACCCTGAATAAAGAGAAATATATTTTAAAATTAGTGTGGGACTGGGAGAGAATAAAATCTGTTGTTTTGGAGGAAGATCTAGAGTTTTCTCTTGGACAACAGATGCAGAAGTTGAAGTGAATAATTTTTCTTTTTAACTTTTTTTTTTTTTTTTTTTTTTGAGATAGAATTTTGCTCTTGTTGCCCAGGCTGGAGTGCAATGGTGCAATCTTGGCTCACCACAACCTCCACATCCCGGGTTTAAGCCATTCTCCTGCCTCAGCCTCCCGAGTAGCTGGGACTATAGGTGCCCGCCACCACACCCGGCTAATTTTTGTATTTTCAGTAGAGAAAGGGTTTCACCAGGTTGGTCAGGCTGGTCTCAAACTCCTGACCTTGTGAACTGCCCGCCTCGGCCTCCCAAAGTGCTGGGATTACAGCTGTGAGCCACCGGGCCCAGCCTCTTTTTAGGTTTTTTATTGAAACCACATGAATACAAAAAAGGGCACTGATCATAAGTGTATACATTTCAGTCAATTTTGCCAAAGTGCACACAGCCATGTAATGAAGTAGAATGTTATCAGCAGCCTCAACGTCCCCTTCCTATCCCTCCCACTCCCCACCCCACCTGCATCTCCAAAGGTGACACACAGACTTGTTTTCCCCAGTTTTAAACTTATCTTGGAATCACAGAGAGGGAATTTTTGGTGTCTAGCTTCTTTGGGTCAAAATTATATTTGTGGCATTTTTTCATGTTATAGCATTTAGCTGAGTTTCATTCATTTTCATTGCTGAGTAGTATCTTACAGCCTAAGTGTGCCACAATTTATTTCCTTGTTCTAGTTTTCATGAATATCAGTTTGTTTGTTTGTACTCAGTCACCCAGGCTGGAGTGCAGTGGCACAATCTAGCCTTACCGCAACCTCTGCTTCCTGAGTTCAAGCAATTCTCCTGCCTCAGCCTCCCAAGTAGCTGGAATTACAGGCATGTGCCACGATGCCCAGCTAATCTTTTTGTATTTTTAGTAGACATAGGGTTTCGCCATGTTGGCCAGGCTGATCTTGAACTCCTGACCTCAAGTGATCTGCTGGCTTTGGCCTCTCAAAATTCTGGGATTACAGGCGTGAGCCACCGTGCCCTGCCCTAATGCTGTTTATAATGGGTGTGTGCTTAAATGTGGAAGTGCCAGGTCACAGGTATGCCTATCTTCAACTTTAGGAGAACCCATTCCATGACTTTCCCAAACAGGTTGCATCACTTTACTTTGCTCCAGAAGCGTGAACTCCAGTTGCTCCACATTCCTGCCAACAGCTGATGTATTTCATCTTTTGTATTTGAGCCATTCTGATGGATGTATTCAAATGAGGTTGACCATCTTTTCATATGTTTGCTGGTGACTGGGTTCTGTGGTTCATGCCTGTCATCCCAGCACTTTGGGAGGCTAAGGTGGATGGATCACTTGAAGTCAGGAGTTCAAGATCAGCCTGGCCAACATGGTGAAACCCTGTCTCAACTAAAAAATACAAAAATTATCCAGGCATCGTGGTGGGCACCTGTAAACCCAGCTGCTTGGGAGGCTGAGGCAGAATTGCTTGAACCTAGAAGGTGGAGGTTGCAGTGAGCTGAGATCACACCACTGCACTCCAGCCTGGGTGAGAGTGCGTGACTTTGTCTCAAAAAAACCAAAAAACAAAAAAACAAATGTTTGCTGGTGATTTGGATATTCTCTTTTGTGATGTACCTGTTTGAGCTTTTCACATTTTCTACGGGGTTCTCTCTTACTGATTTGAAGGACATTTTGTTGTATTCTGTATGAGGGCTCTTTATCAGTCTTCATGTTACAAATATCTGCTTGCACCCTGTGGCTTGCCTGTTGGCTTTCTTAATGGAATCTTTTGATGAACAGAGCTCCATTTTAAGGTAGTCCTCGTTCTCCGTTTTTTCCATTATGGTTAATACTTTTTGAATCACGTTTAAGAGGATTGAAGATCATCTCCTATTTTGTCTTCAAGAATCCTCATTATTTTATCTTTCATATTTAAATCTGCAATGCACCTGTAAATAACTTCCGTGCATGGCATGAGGAAGAAGTCAAGCTTTATTTTATTTAGTTTTTATTTATTTATTTATTTTTGAGACGGAGTCTTGCTCTGTCTCCCAGGCTGGAGTATAGTGGTGTGATCTTGGCTTAGTGCACTCTCCGCCTCCAGGGTTCAAGCAATTCTCCTGCCTCAGTCTCCTGAGTAGCTGGGATTACATGTGCTTGCCAGCGGGCCTGGCTAATTTTTGTATTTTTAGTAGAGACAGGGTTTCACCATCTTGGCCAGGCTGGTCTTGAACTCCTGACCTCGTGATCCACCCGCCTTGGCCTCCCAAAGTGCTGGGATTATAGGCTTGAGCCACTGCACCCAGCCATCAAGTTTTATTTTTTCTGTGTGGCGATCCAGTTGACTCAATACAATTTTTTTTTAACTGACTCTTATTTCTCAACTGCTTATAGTGCCACCTGCATCATAAATCATGAGCCCGTAAGTACCTGGGTCTATTTCTGGACTTCCCGTTTTGTTTCACTGCTATATTTTCTATTATTGCACTACCTTAATCAGTGCAGCTTTAGAATACACACCCAGCGCTCTCGGGGGCTGAAAGCGTGGGCGTTCCTCCTGTTCTTGGCTGTGCTTGGTTCTTTGCATTTCCATGGAAGGGATGGAAGCAGCTTGCATATCTGGTGATTCTTAATGCACTGCTTCAAAGCCGTAGACCAACTGAGGGAAAATTACATCTGTCCATAAATATTTGAATTTGTGTCCATAATGTAGTCCTCCATTTATTTAAGTCCTCTTTAATTTATTTTAGTGGACTTTTCTAGCTTACTGAGTAAAATTTTTATTTATTTATTTCTTTTTTTTTTTTAATACGGAGTCTCGCTCTGTCACCCAGGCTGGAGTGCTTAGTGGCATGATCTTGGCTCACTGCAACCTCCTTTTCCCAGGTTCAAGTGATTCTCCTGCCTCAGCCTCCTGAGTAGATGGGATTACAGGCGTCCACCACCACGCCTGGCAAATTTTTGTGTTTTTAGTAGAGATGGGGTTTCACTATGTTAGCACAGCTGGTCTCGAATTCCTGACCTCAGTTGATCCACCCACCTTAGCCTCCCAAAGTGCTGGGATTACAGGCATGAGCCACCGTGCCCAGCCTGTATAAAGATCTTACACATCTGTCACTGGATTCATCCTTGGGAATAATATTTGTGTTTTGTGTTGCTATTATAAATATTTTAATTTTTTAGATTGCATTTTCCTAATCATTCACTATTGGTGCATGTTTTGAGTATCCAAAGCTGTGTAACAAACCACCCTAAACTTAGTACTGTGAAACCACTTCCATTTCATGTTGGCATCTGAGGATCAGCAGCTTAGACACAGCACATAGGAGAGGGTTCCTCTCTGCTCCAAGATGTCTGAGGTCTCAGTTGACAAGATGCCAACAGCTGAGGCTGATGTGAATAGCTGAGACTACAACTATCTGGAGGCTTGTTTTTTTTTTTTTTTTGAGATGGAGTCTCACTCTGTCGCCCAGGCTGGAGTGCAGTGGTGTGATCTTGGCTTACTGCAACTTCCTCCTCCCTGGTTCAAGCGATTCTCCTGCCTTAGCCTCCTGAGTAGCTTGGACTACAGGCACATGCCAACATGCCCGACTAATTTTTGTATTTTCATTTGAGACAGGGTTTCACCATGTTGGTCAGACTGGTCTCAAACTCCTGACCTTGTGATCCACCTGCTTCGGCCTCTCAAAGTGCTGAGGTTACAGGCGTGAGCCACTGTGCCTGGCCAGCCTATCTGGAGGCTTTTTTGGCACATTCTGGGCATCTAGGTGGGACTGACAGGCTGGGCTCCCCTGGGACTGTTCATGAAGCTTCTGCATGTGACCTCTCATGCGCTTGGGTTCTGACAGGGAGCACCCTGAGAGCACCTTTCAGACAACCAGGAGGAAGCTGCTGTACCTTTTCTGACTGAACCTTGGGAGTTATGCAGTATCATTTCCACCACATTCTCCTGGGTACAGCCCAGTCACAAAACCATCCAGTTTTAGGAGAGGGGAAGAAGACCCATCTCTTGAAAGGGACTGTAAGTCACACTGCAGAATAGCATGCAGGTGGCAGCTATTGCTCCAGGTGTCTGTGGGGAATGTAAGCTGTCACATGATATGCGAATGCCATTGATTTTAGCATGTTGACCTTGCTAAACTCATTAATTTTGATATATTGTCATAGATTTTTTTGGAATTTTATTTTATTTATAATGGCAATTTTATTTATTCTTTTCTAATTCTTACTCTTTTTTCGGTAACGCTTTTGTCATTGTCCCATAAGTGACTCTTGGACTGTTGAATTTGCTCACTCTCCCATCTCAGGATACAATTGTTTTGAAAAATATTCTATAAAAAGGGGCAGATCGTGCTAAGATTTAATGAAAGGGTGGAAGGAAGGCAGAGTGGTGGTTAGTGATGGGGGAGAAAAAGAAAAGGACACATTTTCTTTCTGAATTTAATTTTTCGAAGCTCTCAATTCATTTTTTCCCTCTAGGCCCAACTATAGAATTGGTTTGGGAAAGTTAATTTCACAATTTAGCCAAATCTCACTTGTTAAGAAATCCACTGCGGTGTTTCCCTAGAAACAAACAACTCAGATCTTTCTTTTCATTTCAGTGAAGAGTTGATTTTCAAGAGCCCTTAGGAAATGCCCTCACTACCTCCTTGTGGGCCAGCTTGGTGCAGAGCCATCAGAGGAACCACCTTCTCGCTCCTGAGCACTTAGAGTCTGCAGACCCAGAAGAAATGTAAAAAGGCGATGAAGACCAGCTCATAAGAAATATGTGACGAAGCCACAGGACAAATATTTTAGCAAAGTCATGCTCAGGGGTGTGGGCATGTAAAGACCAGCTCCCATAACTTGTAGCCCCGTCAAAGGCAAAACCTGACTCCCTGTGAAGGCAAAGATCAAACTCTCTGATGGCCAAGCGTGGAGAGGACACAACATTATGAAGCCAAATCCCAAGAACCCTCCTGGCCCCACCTGCCAGTGCTCAAGAGGCAGGTGCCCAGGTGTGGAGATGCCCAGAGTGCAGACAGTATAAGGCAGCAAATGCACGAGAAAGCCGAGGAATCCATGCTCCCCGGTTCAATAAAACGACCCTTCTTAGTAGGATTTGGGGAAATCTGAAGCGAAGCACAGCAAACAGAGAAAGCATTCCTAAGGCCCCTTTCTCCAGCGGAGGCCAGGAAAATCCTATTTGGTGGGATCATTATTAAGACAAGAAAAACAGCAAGATCAAGCTTAGGGTCCAGGTGTTGCCAATTTCTTTCTGTTTTTTGAGACAGAGTCTCACTCTATCACCCAGACTGGAGTACAGTGACGTGATCTTGGCTCACTGCAACTTCTGCCTCCTAGTTTTGCGCAGTTCTCTGCCCCAGCCTCCTGAGTAGCTGGGATTACAGGTGCCCACCACCGTGCTAACTTTTTTGTATTTTCAGTACATACGGGGTTTCACCATCGTGACCAGGCTGGTGTTGAATTCATGACCTCGTCTTCCACTCACCTCCGTCTCCCAAAGTGCTGGGATTACAGGCACCCAGCGATGTTGCCAATTTCTGTATCCATGTGGAAAGTGTCCCTGTCACAGCTCAGGGGAGGATCGGGTAACTCCCAGCATACCTCAGGTAAGGAATCAATGCAATGTCAAGAATGTCCTGATTGTTTTGCAAGGAGATCAGCTCCTCAACTTTGCTCTCTTTCTTGAAGCATTTTCTTTCTCTTTGGTTGCCTCCATAGTCAGTTGCTTGCCATTCTTCTCTGGCAAAGGTCCCTGCTTAGCCAGCTGCTCTTGGTCTGTCCCACTTCCCTGGGCCACCAAGATCCTTCTGAAGAAGTGTGTGGCTGGCACTGCCAAGTCCTGCAGCTTAAGTTGGAGGAAGGCACAGGCACCCCAGACAGGCTTGTGAGTGGAGCAAGGTGGGGATTTTGGTCTGCAGGATCTTCCTTTGTCCTACATTCCTGAGCCCTGCAGGTGGGCAGAGATCCTTGGAGGCTTGGGAAAAGGCCGCCCTCAAACCACAACTGGATTCATCTCCACTGCCAGGATCTCAACCCAGATCTGTTTTCTCTAAAAGCCCCATAATCTTTGTATGTCACCACACTGAAAACAATGGAAGATTTATTGATTTAATGAATGGCATGATGGAGTGGAAATTTCATTAGTCATTTTAAACACCTTACATGACACACAGAAAATAAGCTCAAAATAAGAACTTAAATAGAAAATCATAGTAAAACTGATGGAAAGTACAATGGAAGCAGCTGAAATCATAGAAGAAATAGATTGAATTAACATTTATTTGTAAATGATAAATATCAAGACTACAGGTATAAGATTAAATAATATAAAATTAAAGAATAAGTGGCTGGGCATGGTGGCTCATGGGAAGCCAAAGGTGGATGGCTGAGGCCAGGAGTTCAAGATCTGCCTGGCCAACATGGTGAAACCCTGTCTCTACTAAAAATACAAAAAAAATTAGCAAGACATGGTGGTACACACCTGTAATCCCAGCTGAAGCGGGAGACTTGCTTGAACCCAGGAGTGGGAGACTGCAGTGAGCTGAGATCGCGTCACTGCACTCCAGCCTGGACGACAGAGCGAGACTCTAGCTAAAAAAAAATATATATATAAGAATAGGTTTCACACAAGAATAAATGTAAATGATAAACACTTTGAAAGACCTTAAACTTCACATGTAAGGTACAAAAATTAAGATTGGTGTTCATCAGCATTGTAAAATTTGCAAAACATTTTTAAGGCATTAGCAAAGTGGTGATGAGTATTGGTACATCCAGTAGTGTATGTAATGAGTCACAAAACCCTCTTCTTCTGGGACTTTATCTTAGAAATTTACTCAAAAGAAGAAAAATGTGTGTGTTGTCATGGTGGTATACTGTAAAGAATATGATCCTCTGAGTTAGGCACCCTTGACTTAAATCCTGCCTCTGATATTTACTAGCTACGTAACCTTGAGAAAGTGACTAAACAAAGCTAAGCTTCCGGTCCTCATTTATAAAATAGAAAATTAAAATATATCTGACACAAAGTGCTTAGTGTCCATTAAATAGAAGCAAATGCCGTTGAAGAATGAGCCACAGTAGGTGAAGGCAGACTGCATACAATATCCCACAGGAGGGCAATTAAGAAAAATAGTATATGCTAAGTATGTAGAATACTGGAAAAACAATAAGAAGATAATTAGGACAATTCTGATAAGTAAATGTGTTTAGATTGTGCTAGGTAAAAATATGGTAACAATTTTCTATATCCACTAGGATTATAGATCATGCAGGCATATAAACAAAGACTGAAAAAGAACATGATAAAAGGAGGAAAATGATTTTATAGAGACTTAAAACTTTTTCTTAAATGTATGTATAATATATAAAAACCAAGAATAAAAGTGATACCTGAAAAGAAACTCTTCTGAGTTATAGGAGTGGAAACAGAATGTCCCAAATGCCCCAGTAAAAGGTGGCACAGCTGGGCATGGTGGTTCACACCTGTAATCCCAGCAATTTGGGAAGCCAAGGCAGTAGGATCACTTGAGCCCAGGAGTTTGAGACATGACTGGGCAACATGGTGAGACCTTGTCTCTACAAAAAAACATTTTTTTAATTAGCCGGGCATGTTGGCTTACATCTATAGTCCCAGCTACTCAGGAGGCTGAGATGGGAGGATTGCTTGAACCCAGGGAATTGAGGTTGCAGTGAGCTGTGTTTATGCCACTGCACTCCAGCCTGGGCAACAGAAGCCCTGTCTTGAAAAACAAAAAAGATGCAAGTGATAACGTTCACGCATTCAGTTAGCATTTCTCAGACTCTATTGTGCCAGATCGTTGAAAAATAATATCTCGCCCTCAGTAGCTAGTAGGGAATAAATACATAATCAATTAAACTCCATTGTGTCAGATGCATTAATAGAAATTAATACAACACAAGCCTGCCTTTTGAAGGAGTTGGGCTGATGGCTTCCTGGAGGGGACGGTAAGGTAGGCTTCAGGGCTATGGGAGGTTACGCAGCTGATGAGGGGTGAGGTAAGGGTGATTCCTGGAAAAGTATATGCTGTGATTTGAACTTTCCCACCAAAATTCATGTTGACGTATAGTTGGCAATATAACAGAACTGGAAGGTGGGACCTTGAATAGGCGATTAGGTCATGAGGGCTGTGGTCTCATATATGGAGTCATGCTGTTTTTGAGGATTGGGTTAGCTATCACGGGAGTGGGATATGATGAAAGGATAAGTTGGGTCCTCATTTTCTCTCTGTCTCTCATGCATGCTTCCTCATAATGTGCTGCCTTCTGCCATGGGTTGACTCTCCCAGTGGCAGTGCCATGCTCTTGGACTTCTCAGTCTCTAGAACTGTGAGCCAAGTAAACTTCGGTTCTTTGTAAATGATTCAGTCTGTAGTAACCTGTTATAGCAGCAGAAAACAGATTCAGACGGTATGGAAAGAGGCAAGAGATAAAACTAGGGAGCGCACGAGAGACAGCCAGATCATGAAAGGTCTTGCATGTCATCCTAAGGAATTTGACTTTTATGCTGAAATAAAAAGTGGAAGAAGAGATTTATTTGAAGTCAATCAAGAGTAGAGGGGGCCTATACTAACCCAGGAGCAGTGGCAATGAGAGGAGACGACTGTGGAGACATTCTTTGAGAAGAGAATTAACAGATGCTTTGGGAGTTGTGGAAGGAGAGAATTAACAGGATGCTTTAGGGGTTGGAATGGGGAAGAGAAGCAAGAAGAACAGGGAAGAATAGAAGATAACTTCAGAGTAATCAGTTGCACCAAAATGTGGAACTAGAAAGTTGGGAAATTGGACTCCAGAGAACTGGATAAGTTGGAGCTGTAAGATTTGCTTTAGAACTTGCTCAATTTGGGCTTCCTTTAGAATACATAAATGGAGATATTTACCAGGTTATTGGATGAACTGTCTGAAGTTTAGGAAAGAAATGCCAACTGGAAATATAGGTATGAAAGTTATCTGAATATTAATAGACCGGGTGAAGGGAGAAGAAAAGAGTGGTCATGTTTTGAGGTTCTACACTATTTCTGGTGCTTCATACATTCTGTCTCATTTGAACGTCACAACTAGATCCATGAATTTTGTGTATAAGAGGCTAAAGAATTAGGACTCTTGTTGCAGGTGACAAAGCCAGCTTAATGGTAGAATTTATTATAAGAATACAGGGGACTCTCAGGGTACCCACATTCAGAGAGAAGAACAGCATGTTCTCATTTTTCTTTTGCAAAGCTCACTCTTGCAAAGGCTGTGGGTGAGAAGTTGACTGGAGGGGGTGAGAGCAGAGACACAGGCCAGTGGGGATCCTTTTCTTTTCTGCTGCCTCTCTTGCAAATCAATCCTGAAGCTAAGTTTCATTGAACTAGACATGGCTTTGGCTTGAAACCAAGATAAAATGAGCACTCATGGAGAAAAGATCTCCTATACTTTCTGCCAACTTTTGTCTGATAGTTGCCTAATTTCAATGATTTTTTTTTTTTGCAGGGGGGAAGCAAAATGGACCCTCTCTCTATAAACTCAAAACGCGTGGTGTATAGGTAGACTTTTAATGACACTTCATAGAATGATCATGAGTTTAGGTAGAAATTCTCTTTTTACTCTTTGACATCAATATTCTTTTGTTTCAGCCTTGCTTTTGGATCTGAAATCCTAGGAAATACAGTGGGAAGAATTCTGAGGTAAGAATCATTAAACAGAGTCTGCTCCAGCTCTGCGTCCTGTTACTTGTGTAACCCTGGACAAGCAAACTCAGTCTCCCTGGCTCTGGTCCATCTTCTGTTAAATGAGGGATTTGGATTGACACAAGCACTTTTCAAACCTTAGTGAATCTCCTAGGGATGTTGTTAAAATGCAGTATGTGATTCACCAGGCCTGGGGTGGGGCCTGAGACTCTGCATTTCCAACAAGCTCCCAGGTGATACTGATGCTGCTGGCCCAGAATCACACTCCAATTAGGCCGCCCTCCAAGGTGCCATCCTGCTGTAAGCTATAACAGCTACCAAATAAAGAAAAGCATTATATCAACAATGGATAACAATGAATATTTATTTTAGAAAACAAATACCGCTTTTTCCTTTTTTGAATCAGGGTCTCATTTTGTCACTCAGGCTGGAATGCAGTGGCATGAACATGGCTCACTGCAGCCTCGATCTCCAGGGCTCAGGTGATCCTCCCCCAGGTAGCTGGGACTACAGGCATGTACCACCATGCGTAGCTAATTTTTGTATTTTTTATAGAGACAGGGTTTTACCACGTTGCCCAAGCTGTTAAAAATATAGCTTTACTTTTCTGTTTGTAAAAGTAATGCATGCTTATGAAAACTGTTCTAAAAAAAATCCCATAACGTATAAAATGCAATGACAGTGAAAATCATCTCAAGTTAAATACCACTTAAACTAATATGCTGTCTTGTGACTTGGCTATGAAGAATAAAACTGCTAGGTTTCAGTGCTGGCATTATGTTACCTTCTCTTTTAAAATCAAATCATGAAACTGCTATCTTTTTCAATTTGCTGCCAATCAGTTGTGCATTAACTGATTTGAATTCAGTTCCTGTTGTTGTGGTAGATTTGCTTCTGCATTCTATGATTTCAAGTTGCTTATTGCCTGGATTCAGGAGAGGGTAGTGGATGGCATTTCAGGGTCATCGCCAGCCAGGCTGAATTGACCTGAAGATGTCTATGAGAGAAAAAAGCGAAGTAAATATCAAGAACAATTTTTAGCACAAAATTCAATGTTAAGAGCATTGAGATCTAATCAATAGAACAGAAGGTTCTGCAAATACATCCATCTTTTGTGAATAACTTAGGTCATAGCCATTGTTGGTAAAGGAGGAAATGTCACTTATTCCTCTGTACTCTCCTCAGTGATATGTTACACCTATTTGAGTGTACTTGAAATGATTGTAATAAGAGAGCCTTAAGAGTTTGTTGGTCATAAAAACATATGACATTTTAAAAACTTGATTGGATTTTTATTGACGTATATAACTATAAATATAAGATTATAGATCCCAAATAGCAAATTAACTTTAGTATTTACAATTTTCCTTTGTCTCATCTAAGCAGCCACAATTTCCTATGTAGCATATGAGGTAATCATATTTGCAAATCTATGATATCTTCATATTTTATAACTTGAGAACATTTTAAACTCAGTATATAGGTTTGTGTGGATATTGTATCAGTATTCACAACACAAGACAAATGGAAATAAAGCAAAAATATTGTTAATGTGTAATAACATAGTGCTAACAGAATGGGCAATCTGAAGCAATGTCATTAGTGACTCCATTATCTAGCACAACAGTTAATACATAGTGTGTAAGCTCACATTTCTGATAAATGATATCCATCATTTTTATTTTTTTCAGTTTCCTCAGGTTAAAGATATTCACCATTTTAAGTACCAACACTTAGGTTTAAAGAAGTTTCTGGTCGGGTGTGGTGGCTCACGCTGGTAATCCCAGAACTTTGGGAGGCTGAGGTAGTCAGGAGTTCGAGACCAGCCTGACCAGCATGGTGAAACACTGTCTCTACTAAAAATACAAAAATTAGCCAGGCATGCTGGTGAGTGCCTGTAGTCCCAGTTACTTGGGAGGCCGAGGCAGGAGAATCACTTGAACCTGGGAGGTGGAGGTTGCAGTGTGCTGAGATTGCACCACTGCCCTACAGCCTGGGCAACAGAGCGAGACTCCATCTCTCAAAAAAAAAAAAAAAAGTTTCTGAGATATGCAGAATTCTATCTCACACTGGGCTTGAGAATCTGTACTTCTCGGGACTCAACATGTAAGCATCACTGATGATTTTTTATGTCTTTTCTAAACTGCAGAAACAGTTTCAGAAACCCTGGGTTATTTGTTTTTAATCCTGATCTTATTATTGTAAAAGTCACACATGTTCATCCATCATAGAAAGTTTTCCAAAATGCAATCATATATATAAAGAAGCAAATAAAAATCATCCTCAATCTCACTCTCCAGAAGTAATGATTATTAACAGTTTCATGATTTTTTAACACACTGTATTAAGTTTCCCAGAGCTGCCATAACAAACTACCACAAATGGTGTGGCTTAAAACAACAGAAATTTATTCTCTTACAGTTCAGGAGGTCAGGAATCTAAAATTAAGTTATCAGCAGGGTTGGGTCCTTCTGAGGCTCTCAGAGAGTCTGTTCCATGCATCTCTCCTGGTTTCTGGTGTTTGCCAGCAATCTTTGGCCTACAGACACATCATTCCCATCTCTGCCTTCGCCATCACATGGCCTTATTCTATGTGTGTGTCTTTCTGCATCCTCTCCTCTTTTTATAAGGATACCAGGTATTGGGTCTATAGCCCATCCTAATCCAGAAAGACTTCATCTCAGCTAATTAACATCTGCAAAGACTCTGTTTCCAAATAAACCCATATTGTGAGGTTCTGGGTGAACATGAATTCATGGGGGACACATTCAACAAACTATACACACTGTAATATGTATTTATAGAATGATAGGAGGGGACCATATTTAATATATAGCTTACTTCCCTTTACACTTAGGATACCATGAATTTCCCTAGGTCTTTCAAAAACAGAATTTTAAATTTTTATAGTGTTTCATCATATGAATATTATATCATTTCCATAGCTAACCTGCTACTTCAAACACTCAGATGGTTTCCAGATTTTACTATTATAAATGGCTTTGATGAATATACATGTTTCCAAATCTTTGAATTTATCTCTGCTTATGTCCTTGATATAAATTATTCTGAGTCAAATTATTGGATTAAGGAGCATGAACATTTTAAAGGCTCATGAAAAATCTGGTTTTATTGAATTCCAGAGATTGTATCAATTTTCCATCACCAGCCAAAGAGAGAGCCCTTGGCATTGCGTTCTCTGCACTGCGCATTCTAGCTTTTTGAATGTTTGACAAGTGACTAGGCAAAGAAATAACAAGTCTTACTTTGTACTTGTATTTTTATGTAAGGTTACATCTTTGTTTGTTTACTGACCATTTATGTATCTTTTTCAAATTACCAGTTTATGATTTGTTATCTCGTTTTCAATTTGTTTCTTCTCTCTCCAACTGTCAGCATTTATTTCTTACCATCTCACTGATGAGTATACTGTCCACCCCTTTTAGAGTCGACCATGAGCTAAGAAACTATGTGGATATATCCTCCCTCTCCTTTTCCCATTCTCGAACCACCTCTGAACCTTGTACACATGTCAATCATTGCCTCCATTTGTGTCTTAATTGTTTACATTTTGCCTTCCCTTCTAAGACTTTGAGCACTTTGGGGCAATGTCCATGTCTTACTCATGTTTTTGTATCTTCAGCAACTAGCATAGATACTCAATAAACATGTGTTGAACTTAGTTGTTAGGTTGTGACCTGGAAATAATTCCTTGTTTAGATAGAAATAGCTATATAAGGGCATATAAGGATAGACTCTAAATGGCACTCAATAATGTGCATAGGGCTGGGCGTGGTGGCTCCTGCCTATAATCACAGCACTTTGGGAGGCGGAGGTGGATCGCCTGAGGTTAGGAGTTAGAGACCAGCCTGCCCAACATAGTGAAACCTCGTCTCAACTAAAAATACAAAAAATTAGCTGAGCGTGGTGGTGCACGCCTGTAATCCCAGCTACTTGGGGGGGCTGCAGCATGAGAATTGCTTGAACACGGGAGGTGGAGATTGCAGTGAGCGGAGATCGCACCACTGCACTTCAGCCTGGGCAACAGAGTAAGACTCTGTCTCAAAATAAATAAATGAATAAATAAAGTATAGGATTTAATCCATGAATTTTGTATTTCTATGCTAAATTTTTAGAAATAGTAATTTTTTTTCTCCCATATTTCTCAGCTATATTTGAGATAATTGAGGCTGAGCAACATTGTCTAGATAGGCAAAGTGTTAGCGATAACAAGCATAATAATAATTGTAATCGTAATAATGGAATGAGGACGTTAAAGTACTGAGATCAGAATAAAAGTTACAATTGTCCAAATTTTAAATTTCCTATTGTTTCCACTGCAATCACTGACTGTACTTATATTAGCAAGAATTTATGCAATTTGTAGATTTTGAAATAAATTACCATTCAAAATTCAACTGTGAAAAACAGTCTAACTCTACTTGAAAAATACTTTGAAAAACTCAAGTTTCCACCAAACCTAGAAGCATATGGGTCGTAAAAAATAGGTGGAAAAGTTATGAGAGATAACTCTTAAAAATTACATCGACTACAAGCAATTTTTTATAAACATCTTTTATAAGCATTACTCTGTGGTCAAATTCATTTTCACATGGCTATTAAGTTATTACCACAAATGGGTTTTGTTTTGATCCTTTTGTCTGCCTCAGATGTCTTTTCCCTTCCACCCCATCCTGCTTCCTTCTCCCTCTCTCCCATCACAGATGAGAAAAATGCCACCTCCCACAGGACTCCGTCCAGACCCTGTTTCCTGAATGATCAATGCCTTCCCCCTGGCAACCAGAAGAACACTTTCTTTTCTGTCTTCATGACACGCTGGTTTTGACACTTGCATAGCTCTTAGTAATTCTGCAATGTGCTCGAGCTATTTGTGAGCACATTTATTTTTCCTTTGTAGACTGTAAACATCTAAAGAACAGGGTGAACTCGGGAGTGGAGTAAATAGTTAAATATGATTTTTGACACTGGCTGTAATAGTGGACATTTGAAGGAAATACACCTTCAGTATTTTGAAATTGAAGTAATTTTCTAGGACCTGGCATTTCTGGACTTTCAACAGCCCACCCTTTTTAAAAATAGTGATGACATTATTTTACTCTAAAGGTCTGCCCAAACCCTCTCTAATATACCTGTGTAAATGCCACGTGGATGCAAATGTGTGTGTGCATGCCTGTGCACACCTGTGCAGTGGAAATCAACTTTGGTGCCCGGGTTTGAAAGCAGAAAATATATCAGTCGACCTCCGAGCTTCTTTCATCCCAGTTCTTAACATCTCAACCTCTTGAGTGCTGAGGCTTATTTTGTTTCAGGTGCTTTTGGCCTCTTCTGAGTGGAACGCAATCTCCTTCCAGCACAGCGGACCGAGGAGAGGTGGGGGGAGTTTTTGGAGGGTGGGCCTTTTACCGAACAAATGGATCCTATGCTTGCTGAATTGAAAATGAGCCAGTTGAGGACAATTTCCAGGTTGCAACACAGACGGAGCCGGAGTCTGGGCAGAGGTTGGAGGAGCTCTTCGGGCGCAGGGATGCAACAGGATCAGGGAGAAAGGTGAGAGAAAGCAAGGCCACTTCTAGGGGGCCTTGTTTATTTTATCCTTGGCAGCTTCCCGAGCCAGATTGCCAAAGCGATTTCAAACGTGAAGCCAATTGAAGCACTAATTGGGAGGGGAGGGAGTGACTCACATTACACCGGCTCGCTCTTCCCTCTCGGCAGCAACTGCTAACTTGTAGCTTTAAAAGGAAGTGACATGGGTGGGGAGAGACGTCAGCTGAGGACCACTTTTTTTTTTTTTTTTTTCCTGAAGGGTCCACCCCATGGGTGGAGTCTCGCTTTTTCTTTCCAGTGTTGGCTGACTTACAGCTCTTATAAACTAGTGGCAATTTCTGAACCCAGCCGGCTCCATCTCAGCTTCTGGTTTCTAAGTTCATGTGCCACGGGCTGCCAGGAAGGAGGTATGTGCTCCCGGTGCCTTTCGCAGGCACCTTTCTCTCTGGGTGTGGCTGATGTTTGCATGCCTCCTCCTATCCTGTTTTTCTTTCCTGGGCTGGATTTTCTGAGGTCCTCTGGCTAGGGTAGGCTCCGGGGGAGGGAGAGTGCCTTGCGGGCAGGGGAAAGGTGCGGGGGGCGCCTGGAGGGAGGCGGAGAGAGGCTCTGCTCGTACAAAAGGACCCTCGCTTTGTGCTGGGCCGAGCGAGCGTCTCTTTCTTGGCTGTGATTTCAAGCTGCTGTTCCTGGCTTAATTTACCCACCCACCCAGCCCCCATCCCGAGGCTAAAGCATTCTCTCTGCCATAGACGAAGCCGGGCGGGAGGGGGTGGGGGGAATGTTCCTATTACATAGTGCTCTCTTTTGTGTCATGCAACATGTTCTTCCGTCGCTGGCGTTTCTATGGCAACCACAAAAATACTACACAATATGCAGCCCTGATATACATTGATTTATTTGTGTTTCGTGTCTGGTTTGCCGCTTTCTGCGCTGCTCCTTGCTTTGGTTTGCTGACATCCAGCATGGCTTGTGGCTACCCCTCCTCACTTGCATTTTGGTTTTTCCCTATCACAGGAGGGCTCGGGGAGGGGAGTTGTCAAGGAAACCGGCATTGGTAATTACCTCTTTATTTACCTAATTTTCGGCTTATGAATTTCTCCATCATATCGAGGAATTAAAAAAGGAATGCTCTGATATTTATGTAAGTCTTCAGTGTCTGGTCTTTTTTTAGAAAACCTAAACACTTCTCAAGATACGCTATTGATCCTGTGGTCAAGCTAAGGGGGAATTAATTCCTTACAGGAGGTGAGATCATTGAAATAAAGTTTTAGAGAGCATTGGAGAATTTGCACTGATAAATGCGTATTGCCTGCCCAGGTTTGCTTACAAGCCCAAATATTTAAAAGACGGGTCTTTGCTCCAGTCTGCACTTGCTTAGCCCGGAATCTAAGTTCAATAAGTATGAGTAACAAACGGCCACTGCCGGGCAGGATTCTCCTTTTCTCCTTGTTTTATGCATTGTCCTTAGATGGATTAGCCACGCTATTCACTCTCTTCAAGGTGAGGGCTGTTAGACTTTTTCTTTTTCGAAACTGTGGAAGGATTAACCCATCTGTGATTAGTCAGCCACTCTTAGTTGGAAAAAAAGTATCTTGAAAGAAGGGAGAATATGTGCATGTGTGTGTGATTAGGGAAATTGGAAGTGGGCAGGGAGAACAGGCATGTCTTGAGTTCTACGTTAAAACAACTACAGCTTCTGAATGTTCTCTATGGGGAGACAAATTGATTTCCAGAAAAAAGATATGAAACAAGAGAAAATTGTTATCTACTTAGTAATAAGCCAAGTTAATTATAATTAGAATCAAATAACACCTCTCTTAGAAAGATGTAGCCCCAACGGGCCTATTAACAGGTACTGGCTAAACCGATGCTTTTATTCAGTATGTCTAAGGAAATGTTTGACAGGGGATACCATTCTTCTGATGGGCATCCCAAATAATTAGCCTTTATAACATAGGTAAGTAGTAATCCCATTCTTGATTCTTAAAATTATCTATAATTTAGGATAAAGTTGTGTGAAAGTCACTTAACCCACATCATACCTTCCAGCTTTAAAGCCAAAATCGTTACAGCTCGAGCAACCCTGCCATGCGGAAGCATAAAGCATGCCAGGTGGTTTCAATGAGGTTGTGTTTGCTGCGATCCGTATCTAAATGTGCTGTCATCTGTGTCTTAGAAAACCTGCTGTAGTGCAAGAGCTCTTAAGTAGTTCAGGCAGAAAAGTTACCTGAAAATGGGGCAAAACAGCATGGCACAAAACAAACTAGAGCTACATGGAGTTAAAGACGAGGACTATCTAAAGGCATGAAACACAGAACAGTATTACTAAAAAGAGTAAGACACTCATTTTGAAAAGCACATGTTAGTACACAGAGCAATGGTTGGATCGTGGGTGTTTGATGTCTGCAAAGAATTCTGGAAAGCAGCCAGGTTAAATGACTGTTTTTCTTGCCTGAACATGGTCCTCAAGGACAGACTTGCCACATGACCTCCCGAAGCAGATTGACAGCATGTAAGTCAAAGTTTGTGATGTCAGTTCTCTTGAGTTTCCAGACTCAGAAATTTCACAGCAAAAAGCTTAATGGAATAGAATTCAAAGGAAAAAGAGCAGGACTTCCTCGGAAGCATAGCCAAAACAAAACAACAAAATACCCAAACCCAGTAAACGAACAGAAGACTTTCTGATATTCAGATCCTGAGTAGAGGTTAAAACAGCAGCTTTGGCCTGGGGAAGGTAAGTGGAGCTGTGAGTATAAAGTAAGTGTAGGGTCCCATGAAAGAGGCTGACAGAGGCGACTCGGAGAGGATGAGTCAGTTGTCACTGTATTGGAATTTCACTGTCTGCAAGGCTCTGAACTCAGTGCTGTGAAGTGGGTGAAGAAGGCAGCAGTTGTAGTCTGTGCTCTCAAGTTTAAAATCCACCAAACAGGTGGTGGCAAGAAGTGATGAGCACACAACTGGAAGGAATAGGTAACAGCCGGTCAAGGAGATGCAGTTAGTGTGAGAATACTAGTGGGAGAGTCTTGATCCTCTTGCTGAAGTTTTACAGGAGAGGCGGCAGACAGTTCAAGGGAAGAAGGAGAGGGTGTCCTAGATAGCAAAGGTGGGTGGTAAGAAATGAATCATGGTTCAGGGTTTTTTGTTTTTTTTTGATACGGAGTCTGGCTCTGTCAGCCAGGCTGGAGTACAATGGTGCAGTCTCAGCCATTGCAACCTCTGCTTCCCAGGGTCAAGCGATTCTCCTGCCTCAGCCTCCCCAGTAGCTGGGATTACAGGTGCCCGCCACCATGCCTGGCTAATTTTTGTTATTGTTAGTAGAGACTGGGGTTTCACCATGTTGGCCAGGCTGGTCTTGAACTCCTGACCTCAGGCAATCCACCCTCCTTGGCCTCTTAAAGTACTGGGATTACAGGTGTGAGCCATTACATCTGGCTGGTTCAGGGTTCTTAACTCCAGGCAGGGAGAAGTCAGTCTTTAGTGTAGATATAGAGCAGGTATACTCTGTGCTGGTTGAAAGCATAAGTAGATGTACATTTGGGGACAGAAGTTTTTCTTAATCAGAAAAAGGCTGTTAGAAGAAAGACTGAACAGAAGGCAGAATCCTTCCTAATCCAGTCCTTTTCTAGTTTCAACTTAACAACAAAAGGCCAGACTTTAAACAGGTAGGAAACTGGGAACTCACCCAGAATGTTATCCTCATAAGTCCTGCCATCATCATTGTTTTAAATTATGGGATGGTCAAATGAGGGTTTGGTAAATGTCACACATTTTGTGCAGTCTTCTTTGTTCTGTAAAGGTCTGTTGGTTATGGGACAAAGCTGCATTCACATTTCTTTCTCTTTTTTTTTTTGAGATGAAGTCACGCTTTGTCGCTCAGGCTGGAGTATAGTGGTGCGATCTCAGCTCACTACAACCTCCACTTCCTGGGGTCAAGTGATTCTCCTGTCTCAGCCTCCTGAGTAGCTGGGATCACAGACAGTGGCACCACACCCAGCTAATTTTTTTTTTTTTTGTATATTTAGTAGGAATAGGTATGCACCATATTGGCCAGGCTGGTCTCGAACTCTTGACCTCAGGTGATCCATCCGCCTCGGCCTCCCAGAGTGCTGGGATTACAGGCATGAGCCATCATTCCTGGTACGCATTCACATTTCTGACTGGTGTTTGACATCTAAATCTTTGGAGAAACATCTTTCATCATTCATATGTTAAAATATAATAGTCATAATAACCATCTAACATTTCCTAGAGCTTGGGCAACTCAAATTCATTATTCTTTGTGTAAGACAAAATCCGATTGAAAAGGAAGCGCTGGAACTCTGAAATCTGGCTTCAAGCATGGGCTTGGGAAGGTCTGCAGTTGCTGCCAGGCTGTAGGAAAGAGGAAGCTTCAAGCATGACTCTTTCTTTCAACAGATGCGTATTATGTGTCTAATATGTGTCAGGTCCCACAGATGCAACTGTGGGCAAAACAAGATACAGTTCATATAGTTGTAGTTTTCAAATGTCTGAAGGGCTTCCAAGGGAAACCCCATGACTGGCTGATTTCCATTTTCTTCTAGTGACTGAATAAGAGGAAATATCTTAAAAGGAGTATAATTTTTTTTTAGCATTATCATGGAACAATCCATCTAACCTGTATGCTTTTCCATGGCGCACTCTTGCTCCACTAAGATTTCCCATCGGTTTCATTTTTTGTCTTTATCTTGTTCCTCCAATCTAGTTTGTGCTACTTCTGCCTTTGATGCTAAGTTTACTTTTTAGTCACCATTCCTTCATCCATTCACACATACATGATACATCCTTCTGTCTTCCATCCATCCACCCATCCATCCCTTCATTTATTCCACAAAAGTGTTGACTATCATGTCTCAGGCACTATATATTATGGATATAGCAATAAATGGGAAGCCAGTTTTTCCTTAAAGAAGCTCAGGAACTATCAGGAACACAATGTGGAAACAGCTCCTTAAACCCGGGGTTATTACTTTGGTATTTTTATTTTTCGAGGCAGGGGCTTGCTTTGTCACCCAGGCTGGTGCAGTGATGCCATCGCGGCTCACTGCAACCTGTAACTGCCGAGCTCCAGCAGTCCTGCTTCAGCTCCGCCTTAGCAGCTGGGACTACAGGCCTGAGCCACCGTTCCTGGCCTGAGGTATTCTAACAGAAGCATTTATTGGCTAATGAAACAGGAGGCTTCTTTCATTGAACAATTTTATAAATTGTTCACACACAGCATAAACTCTGCTGGGAAGGGAGGGAGCAAGTGGTTAGCTGTTGACTGTTCTCCATTTTATGTATTTTTTTGTATCTTCCATGCTGGATGAGCGTAAGGATGGCAAACATTTGTTAATTAACTAAATGGGAAGAGTGCAATTTCTAACGCTGGAGACACAGAGGAAGAGAAGGCTTGTATATTCTCTTTCTGAAAGAACAAGCTGAGGGAGACAATCTCTCAAGGTTCCTTTTCATAGTGAATTACTCATAGATTTCCAGGCGACAATAGCTCCCCCCAGATCGACTCAAAGTATAGCATTTTAAAAAAGAAAAACTACCTGCATCCAATTACATACCCGTTAGTTTACTGAATATCCTCATGTGCTTTGGAGCTGATTTCCTGTGATACGCTGCAAATCTGTGTCTTGTTCTGATAAAAAAAAATACGGGTTTCAACCCCCTACAGCTTTCAGTCTTTTAAAATTTTTCTTTTTTTTTTCTTTTTTTTTTTTTTAAACAGAGTCTTGCTCTGTCACCAGGTTGGAGTGCAGTGACGTGATCTCAACTCACTGCAACTTCTGCCTCCTGGGTTCAAGAGATTCTCCTGCCTCAGCCTCCTGAATAGCTGGGACTATAGGTGTGCACAACCATGCCAGGCTAATTTTTGTATTTTTAGTAGGGACGGGGTTTCACCATGTTGGCCAAAATGGCCTTGATCTCTTGACCTTGTGACCCACCCGCCTCGGCCTCCTGAAGTGCTGGGGTTATAGGCGAGAGCCTCTGCACCCGACCAGCTTTCAGTCTTACATAGTAACAACAGTGCATCCAGACACTAGCAGAGGCTGTAGATACCCAGCACAAAGAGTGTTGGGACCTCATTGCAGCACGTTGTTTCTGTTTTCTGATGTCATGAAGCTCTTCTTAGTAGAACTGGTTTCCCCCACTGGAGTTCCACCGTCAGCCTGGAAATTATATGGGCAACATGACAAAGTTTCTCTAGAAAACCACACTGCTCTGCTTGGCTGACCTTGGGAGAAAACATTTAACAAGTTCTTTTTCTTGGTAATTTTCAGTTCAGATGCTATCAGCCCGAAGCTGCTCCCGATAACTCTGGTTGGCACAGACATCTCACTCTGCTTAGGTTAAACATCGTAACTACCTCATGGTCATTTCTGTGTGGGATCCTCCAAGACGAGAGGTGCCTTTTGAATTTTATGGTAGTTTGAAGCCAGACACTAAGATTACTGTAGGGAGAGGGGAACGACGCACACCAGGATCTGTTGGATAGTTGGGGTGAGGGACAGGAACTTAGAGGATGGGTCAACAGGTGCAGCAAACCACCATGGCACACATATTATTCCACACCATGGCACATGTACACCGAGGTAATAGACCTGCACGCTCTGCACATAGATCCCATTTTTTTTATCCAATTGTTTTTTTTAGAAGAAAAAACAATTCCTGTAGGAGATGCTATCTCAGTCTAGGATATGCCAGGTAACCTGCAGAGGCCGTAAGAGACACTGAGGTGACTGGCTGGCCTTCAGGACATGTGAGCATGATAACAAGCTGCCTCCACTGGGGGCTTCCTATGTGCCAGTACATAGACTTTACATTTATTAACTCATTTTATCCTCATAACAAAGCTAGCCTGTGAAGACTCTCGTCACGTTCCATTTTACAGAGAGAGAGAGTAAAGGTGAGGGAGATGAAGCAACTCGGCTAGATCATGAGATGTGAACCCAGATCACCTGTGCTCTGCTTTCCCTGCACCTTCACACCTTGCCACAGTGTGTTCCACAGTCCAGCTCCCATGCCCCGTGCAGAGCCTGGCACTTAACAGATGTGTGGTAAATTTATTTTTCAGTTTTGCTTAAAGTATTCAAAGTGAGACCAGTCTTTTTTTTAAGAGGACGCCCTCACTTTGTTGCTCAAGCTGGCCTTGAATTCCTGGGCTCAAGTGATCCTCCTGCTTCAGAGTCCCAAGTAGCTGGGACTACAGGTGTGTACCACCATGCCCAGCTAATATTTTTCTTTTTTCTTTTTTTGAGACAGAGTTTTGTTCTTGTGCCAGGCTGGAGTGCACTGGTGCAGTCTTGGCTCACCACAACCTCCGCCTCCCGGGTTCAAGCGATTCTCCTGCCTCAGCCTCCTGAGTAGCTGGGACTACAGGGGTGGGCCACCATGCCTGGCTACATTTTTTTGTATTTTTGTATTTTTACTAGAGATGGGGTTTCACCATGTTGGCCAGGCAGATCTCGAACTCCTGACCTCAAGCAATCCTCCTGCCTCGGCCTCCCACAGTCCTGGGGTTATAGGTGTGAGCCACTGTACCTGGCCCCCAGCTAATATTTTTCAAATAATGAACAATTCTCTATCATGTAGACCTTCCCCTTGCATGCCTTTCATCCTAGTTTTTAAGAGTGGCAAATTTACTGCAAGAAAGAGCAGTATTTTAGAACTTGGAGAAAAACTAAGAGCAGTGCTTTATAAGACAAGTGATCATAGTTTGCAGGGAGTGTTGTTTTGATTGTGGTTTAGCCAGAGTCAAATGGTGGGGGAAGGGAAAGGGCCTTGTGATTAAAACCATCCTAGTGACAGTGCAGTACATGCATTAAATTAAAGATGAACCCTTCTCAAAACCAATGTTTAACCAAGGATTGAGCTTGACTGAGCAGCTGCTCTCAAGGATACCTGTGGTGGCTGCTCTAAGAGTTCCCAAAGCAGTGGGTGATGGGAGTCAGAGGCTTCTGTTCTTCAGTGGACTTTCCACAAATCCATCACTGAGCTTAAAGGCAGATTATTATCTGCAAAGACCCTGCCAGCGCTTATGTTAGATGAACTCCGAAATGAGAATGGGAGAAGTGAATTGATCCTGGAGTGAAATTGGGTCTGTTGCCCATCTCCATGGCTCCTCGTGAGCTGTCAGTCCTCTGTGGGCAGAGGTTAACCCTGGCAGATGAAATTTTAGAGAACTATCTGTCCATAGCAAGCACATCTTCTTCCCAGGATACTGCAACCATCAGCAGACAATCAATGCAATCATCTTGGACTGTGTCCCGCCTTCCAGGAGTAGGTCATCGGGCTCATTTCTTTGCTTGTCCCTTTTCTGCTGGGGGAAGGGCAGTTGCAAGGCGGATGGTGAGCAGATTCCTCGGCCTCGTGCGGGGCAGGCTGCACAGGAACCACGTCTATGCCTGTGAGTCCTTTTCTGGCATCTGCCTCCAGCCTCTGCTTTCCTGACGCTCTCCCACCACCCCATTCATCCTTCATAAAACAGTCACTCCTTCTAGATGCATGATGACATTCCATGACAATGATCACAGTGCTCTCTTCATAACTACACTGGGTGGTCACTGATGGCATGGAGGTGCCATTGCGCCATTCGTAGCACAGAGCAGAGTGCCCAGCACTGGATGTATGTTGTGACCCAGAGGAGAGATGGGCACAAGAAGTCAGGTCGTCAGGGTTGCCGCATCGCTGGTCTCTGGCCAGGGCCTCAAGGGTGACATTCCTTGAGGGCGAGGAGTTTCTCAGCCTCGATGTGGCAGAGGCCGAGCTGTGCAGAACGGGACACTCAGCCACATTCCTGGCCTCTGCCTGTTACATGCCAGGAGTAGTCACCCCATGCCTAGTGATGACAGCCAGAAATCCCCTGGAGGGACAAACTTGCCCACAACTGAGACCCACTGCTTGAGGGGACTTCCCAGCTCTGTCAGGGACACTCAGGAAACATCCGGTTGGTCCGATCAAAGCAAACCCATTTCTGAGGATGAATGGGTTCCCAACCAAAGAGGCAATTCATTAACTTGAATGAAGAAATACTTTACATGGGAACTGAGAGATAATAGTAAACCAAGTTAGAAGTGACACGTGGCCATAAAGTATTCAAATGTTTAATGCCTTCTGCCCTGATAAGTCTGCATGGGGGTCGCAGGCAGCCAGGCACCCCAGTGGAGCGAGAACTGGGTGAGGCTCGGTGGTGTGATGGGGCCCCTTCCACACCCATATCTGTACAGATAGGCCCTCATCCCCCTCCCCACCCCGCAGCCTACGGAGCCTCCTTTCCCAAACCTCCCTGGAGTGAACAGATTAACATATCTCAAGAGAATTCTGCTGCTCCCACCTGGGGATTTCCTTCCTGTTTCCTTGACCTTCACAGTGAGCGATACACCACCGCCATCCAGTAGTGGCGCCCAGGTCTCACTCGTGTGAATTGGCCTCCTAGCACCCGTCCCCACAGTTGCTGGTGCTTCAAGCCTTTCTTTCCCTTCCCATCCCTGGGGCTTCTCACTTGCACTAGGGATCTGTAATTAGCCCTGGGGGACCCTACGAGTTCCGTAACTGCTGTGTCCCTCCCTTTAATCTTCCCATCTCCCTTCTCCCTTTCAGGATCTCAAAGGTCGACAGAAGTGGGACCAGTTTGTTACTCTAACTCTCCACCCAATTCCAGAATCCACTTACAGTGTTTCTTATATTCTTTCTTTCTTTTTTTTCTTTTGAGACAGAGTCTCACTCTGTCACTACGCTGGAGTACAATGGCACAATCTCGGCTCACTGCAACCTCCACCTCCTGGGTTCAAGTGATTCTCCTGCCTCAGTCTCCCGAACAGCTGGGACTACAGGCATGTACCACCACACCCACCTCATTTTTGTATTTTTAGTAGAGATGGGGTTTCACCCTCTTGGCCAGGATGGTCTTGGTCTCTTGACCTTGTCATCTGCCTGCCTCGGCCTCCCAAAGTGCTGGGATTACAGGCGTGGGCCACTGCGCCCGGCCTCCCTTACAGCGTTTCTTACGGAACCCATGTATTGAGTCCACGAGAAGACAAAGAGGAAGCTGACCTGCCAGTGCCTTTGAGGAGCATGCGGCCTGGCGGGCGAGAAGGAAACCTCAGTGAGGGTCCCCACGCAGTGGATAAGATGAGCAGGGCAGGAACGGTGCAGGCACACAGGGGGAATGCTCCACCACCCCTGCCCAGTCTGGGCTTTCTGAGATACTTGCTAGAGAAGAACAGCTCCCGAGTTAGGTCTGTACGTGGGGAGTATTGGTCCCAGTGTGCACGCTCATCAGGGAAGGAGTGCCAGAGACCAGAGGAGTGGGCCAGTGGGTGAGGGGGGACAGGCGGGAGGCCGGAGCGTTCCTGGACCCCGGAGGAATGAGGTGGGCTGGCGCAGCAGGAGGGCGAGAGAGGCTGAGGCTCCTGCAGCTCTGGGAGGGGAGGCACAGGTCTGAAAGCCATCAGGCTTTGGTAACTTGTATGGAAGGTATCTTTGACACCCTGAGGTAGTGAATACAGGGGGAAAAAAGCTCATTTTCCAGTGATAGTCTTCCCAAATGATCACTTATCATATTACACCTTAGAATGTAATCATTTATGTACTCGATAACAACATGTGTTACGCAGCACTTAGGAGCTGCCCGCTTTGCATAGCGTCTCTCATTTCAGCCTGACACCAGCCCTGAGGTTTGCAAATGATTTTCTCTAATCTAATTTGAAACTGAGGCACAGAGCTAGGAATACCTGAGCACACTGTAATTTTACTCTCCAAATATTGGAACAGAATCACTTCGACTTGCATTTCATATCTTGCCTTTCCTGAAAATTTCCTGAATTTTCTTTTAGGGTGAAAAGACTTCCCATTGTTTCAAAATGTGCAGAAACTTCCTATCTCAGCCCCCACAAATCATGTGGAAATCTAGAAGTTACTTAAGACCAAATAATGTCACGAAAATGTGATGTCACTAAAATCTTCATTTGGCCTCCATCTCTAGAGGAATAATAGGATTAAAGTTTGAGAGGAGGTGGAGAGAGAGAACCAGAGAGATATTTAAAATATGCCTGATTCTTTTTTTTTTTTTTTGAGATCGAGTTTCGCTCTGTCGCCCAGGCTGGAGTGCAGTGGTGAGATCTCGGCTCACTGCAACCTCCGCCTCCCGAGTTCAAGCGATTCTCCTGCCTCAGCCTCCCGAGTAGCTGGGATTACAGGTGCCCGCCACCATGCCCCACTGATTTTTTGTATTTTTAGTAGAGACAGCGTTTCACCATGTTGGGTAGGCTGGTCTCGAATTTCTGACCTCAGGCGATCCACCCTCCTTGGCCTCCTAAAGTGCCAGTATGACAGGCGTGATCCACCATGCCCGGCCAATATGCCTAATTCTTTTAATTATTTATATTCATTCCAGTTTTTGCCACATTAGGGCTTGCCTCCTGCTTTCCATTCCTTCTGTCTTCCCCAATTGCTGAACTGTTGTTGTACGTCTTTTTCATTTTTTGTTTTTGTTTTTTCGAGATGGAGTCTCGCTCCGTTGCCCAGGTTGGAGTGCAGTCGTGTGATCTTGGCTCACTGCAACCTCCGCCTCCCAGGTTCAAGTGATGTTCCTGCCTCAACCTCCCCAGTACCTGGGATTACAGGTGCCCACCACCATACCCGGCTAATTTTTTATATTTTTAGTAGAGACAGGGTTTCACCATGTTGGCCGGGCTGGGATTACCGGCATGAGCTACTGTGCCCACCCTGTTGTTTGTCTTTTTAAAGAGATCCTGGTCTTCAGCCCCTCTGCAACTTTCCCTAACAGGGAAAATGCACCTTCCTTAAGCAGACGCTTGCAAGGTCGCGACCTGGCTGTGCCCTGTGACTGCCAGCCTGCCTCCACCTGCCATTTCCTAAAAATGTTCAGTCTGTCCAGGCAGGGGGAGGATTTACAGCCTCCAATGGGGAAACTTCCCACGCATGAAACCCTGGAGACGAGGCCTGCTTCCTTCGGACCCTCCCTGTGAGCCACTAGACTGGGGGCGCTGGGGGCTGCGAGTAGCAGCGCAGCACGGAGGGAACAGGGCTGGGAAGCACCTGGGCTTGGCCCCCAGCTCAGCCCGCTCCCTGCCGTCTGTGGGACCTTGGAGCTCCTCTTGGTGTGAGGTGGCCTGGCGCATCCTGTGTCCCTGTGAGTGTGGCCCTGTTTCCTGACCCGGCCATCAAAGAGTCCGGGGTGGATGCAAAGGTCTTAGCCGAGGGGGCTACTTTATGGTGAACAAGGGGTGTCTGGAGCATAGGAGGGACTGGGCCGTCTCAGGCAGTTGTGTTGCCGAAACAGCCAAGGGAAAAGAAGTTTTTAAAAATTAAAACAAGCATGGATATACCATGATGTAATTCCCAGCATTTATGTGAACTTTTCAGACGAAGCAGAAGACTTCCACAGTAGACTGTCTGGGTACCTTGGGGACGCAGCTCCGGACCCGCACAGGCTCCCTGCTGAAGGGAAACCTCCTGTGGGAACTTTGGAGAAGGAGACGGAGCTCAGTGTTCTCTAAGGGACTCTTTCTGGGAAGGACGGCAGGTTTAGGTTCCTGCTCGGTCCTTGCCATGCCCTTCCCCCACCACCCATCTCCATGGTGGCTGGGAATCTTGGTGGTGGGATGGGGTCGGGGGGGGGGGGGGAGGCAGGTGTGAGTAACACTCCCCTCCCCCCCCAGAATATGCCTGCCTTTGCTTTTTCCTTCTCTGTCTCCTGGTAGTCTGATGGATGGATGGATGGAGGGTGGCTTGGGTCTGTCTTTTCTGCCTCTGGTCACCCGCCTCGGTGGGCCTCCCCTCGCTTTCTCTGAAATAGCCTGGCTGTTCCGCTCCTTCTGGCCTCTCTTCCTCTGCTATTCCCTGGAGAGAAGGACTGGCCGCCTCAGCTCGGCTTGCCGGCATCTTTCATCAGCCCCGTTTATGACGTTATCCTCCTTTTCCTAGAGGTTTCTTTCACTGGAGCTGTCTTTTGACGTCGAAACAAAAGAGGCATGTGAAATTTGCCGGTTCAAATCCCAAGAAGCTACTCAAAGGGTAGCCCTCACTATGAGGGTCTCACTCCCCCTTGGGACTGGAGAATAATCGGACTCAAACCTTCTGAGTGAAGGAAGAAGCAGTTGGTCAGAAGAGGAGAGCCCAGCCCCTAACAGCCCCGGTAAGCCCGTGGATTTTTGGTTTTTCCTGAGACAGAGTCTCGCTCTGTCACCCAGGCTGGAGCGCAGGGGTGTGATCTCGGCTCACTGCAATCTCTGCCTCCCGGGTTCAAGCGATTCTCCTGCCTCAGCCTCCTGAGTAGCTGGGATTACAGGTGTGCGCCACCATGCCCAGCTAATTTTTGTATTTTTAGTAGAGATGGGGGTTTCACCATATTGGCCAGGCTGGTCCCCAACTCCTGACCTCATGATCCGCCTTCCTCATGATCCACCCGCCTCAGCCTTCCAAAGTGCTGGTGGGATCACAGGTGCGAGCCACTGCGCTCGGCCAATCCCTTGTTTTTACAGTAAGATGTTGGAGGAGGAACTCTGGGCTGGGGCCTCTGTCCAGGGACAATCGAAGCAAATTTTATTTGCTATGAGAGAATAATGAGGAGGGATAGTGGCCTCTTTGATTTGTGTGTGTGTATGTGTGTCTTTTAAAACCATGGTATTAAGTATAGCCATGAAGTGTCACTTGACCAAACATTTCATAGTAATCGTTTAAAAATGGAAACAGTGCTATAAATTATTAAGGTGCTGAGATCGGCACATAAGCAGTATGACCATCGATCCTAGTGAAATTCGTAATGGAATATTCATGCGATGCAGGGAAGGGGCTTGGCACGATGAGATGGGGCCTTTTGCAAGTGGGGAAAGGTGACTGGGGAGGCTTACTATCTAATTGAGGTAAAACCGGCAAGTCTGCTGAAATATATCACCCACTTTAGAGACGATGTCACCCATACTGAGGTGGGGACAGACTCAACCATGTGGAACACAGCCCCAGATCTGAAGTATGAAGTGAAAAAAATTATCAACACGTCTGTCTTATTAGGCTTTGTGCTTGTTTGTTTGGTTTTTATGGACAGGTTTTTACTTTGTTGCCAGGCTGGGCTGCAGTGGTGCGATCATGGCTCACTGTAGCCTCTACCTTCTGGGCCCAAGTGATCCTCCCACCTACGCCTCCTGAGTAGCTGTAACCACAGGTGTGCAACACCGTGCCTAGCTAAGTTTTTAATTGTTTTAGAGATGGTATCTCACTGTGTTGCCCAGGTTGGGCTCAAGTGATCTTCCTGCCTTGGCCTTCTTTAAAGTGCTGAGATTGTAGATGTGAGCTACTGTGCCTGGCCGTTTCATGAAGCTTAATCTGAGTTTACCCTGAACCTGCTGACACAGCATGTGTAATGCTCAAGTTACAAACTTAACAAGCTTGGTTGTCTGGTTTTCCAGGTAAATTGCGGAAAAGCAGTGATTGACAGCCAGGTTAAAAAAGAAAGAACAGGCAACTTCAACAATGGCTCGTCACGGAGGTGCTCACTGATCGCAGCAGCAGGCCAGTCTGGAAGCGTCCACATGGACTGCCCTGCACTCTGTTAACTGAGGCAGGAACGTCTGAACGGCACTGGGAAGATGGCCTGCAGAAACAAATACATGCTTTGTCTGCTTTATCACTTATCAACTTACGTGATACATTTTAGCATTCCAGAGAGTTCTTTCATTCAAAACACTTTGTCCCCTGCTTTGACAGGTGAGGAAAGAGGTGGCTGTGGGTGTGAGTCAAGATGGACTGATGGCCGCTGCCTGCAATAGCCTTCCCTTCTGGGAAGCTGAGCTCTGAGCTGGGCTTTGACGCATGAAAATGGAGTCTTTCCAGACAGTGACTGAAATGGAGGGAACGGGGAGGTTAACCCAAGGAAATAAAAGTGAGCTGGAAAACGGCTGGGCACAATGATTCACGCCTGTAATCCCCGCATGTCGGGAGCCCAGGGCAAGGAGGATTCCTTAAGGCCTGGTGTTTGAGACAGACGGGGCAATGTAGCAAGACCCTGTCTTTAAAAACATGTTTTTTTGACTCCCAGCAGGAAACAATCTACAAACATTTTTTAAAAAATTAGGTGTGGTGGTGTGTGTGAATAATCTCAGTCACTTTGGAGGCTGAGGCAGGCGGATTACTTGCCCCCAGAAGATCAAGCCTGCAGTGACCTATGATCATGCCACTGCACTCCAGTCTGGGCAACAGAGCAAGATCCTGTCTCTTTTTCTTTTTTTAAAAAAGACGGGAGGCTGAGGTAGGAGAATCACTTGAACCCAGGAGGCGGAGGTTGCAGTGAGCCAGGATGGCACCATTGCACTCCAGCCCTGGTGACAGTGCGAGACTCCATCTCAAAAAGAAAAAAAAAAGAGCTAGTATAGAGACAGCTGTGGGAACCTCACACACAGCAGTGGGAAGCAGCCCTGTGCGTGGGGACAGACGCGGCCACTGAACACCACGGCTGCAGGTCCGTCATGCTTTTCAGGTCCTGGTGGCAAGTCTAACCCGTGTTCTTAACACTGCCTGCACATGAGGATTACCTAGGAAGCATTTTAAAAAGGCCTCCCTGGGCCCCACCTTGGACCAACCAATTCAGGTTCATTGTTTTTGTTTGTTTTTTTAAGTTCTACAAATGATTCTGAGCTGAGAGGACTGGACCCACAGGATAGAAGAAGGGTAGCTAGCAAGAAGAGGGTGACTTTGACAAAAAGAAACCCAGAGCCAGGACCCAGGCCGTGGTGATGGCACAATGACGATAATGATGACCACAGCAACATTTAAGATGATGTAACGGGCAAAGGCCTGCGGATAATCCTCACAACAAGCCCTGAGCTAGGAACTCTTCTTATCTCCTTTTCACAGGTGGGTCAGCAGTCTTCCCAGGGCTACACAGCCCATACAGGCAAACTGGGTCTTTGGGGCAGGGGTCCCTACCCAGGCCTGCAGATCAATGCCTGTTCACTCTCCAGCCTCTCTGGACATGCAGCATTCACGGCTCTATGCTAGGAAAATGCAGTCAGAGGCCGAAGGTCCATCCACTTATAAAGAAAGAGAAAAGGAAGAAAGAGGGTAAAACCAGGCAGAGGAAACCCCGTTATCCCTGGCTGTGTTCGAAAGAGTCTGGAAGGCTCCGATTGTCCCTGACAAACATATATTCCTAGAAGAGAGGTAGAGCTAAATTACTGACCTTTCCCATGTCAAATGTAGCTTACAAATACTACATCATTAGCTGGATTTGTGGAAGGTAAAATATCCCTCCCTCCTTGGCTTTGTTAACGATGACGCCTTACCTGGCCGCAGGGTAGCAGCTGCATCCCTCTGATGGAGGTCCGATCGTGAGTCAGCCGTGAGCTGGGTGTTTCCCTGGAGCAGTGTGGTGATTGTGAGTGACCTTTCAGTTCATTCATTCTGTGGATATTTTTTTTTTTTAATTTTTAATTTTTTGAGACAGAGTCTTGCTCTGTCGGCAGGCTAGAGTGCAGTGGCACGATCTCAGCTCACTGCAACCTCCACCTTCTGGGCTCAAGTGATTCTCCTGCCTCAGCCTTGCCAGTAGCTGGGACTATAGGCACACACCACCACACCCAGCCAATTTTTTTATTTTTTAGTAGAGACGGGGTTTCGCCATGTTGGCCTGGATGGTCTCAATCTCCTGACCTCGTGATCCGACCACCTCGGCCTCCCCAAGTGCTAGGATTACAGGTGTGAGCCACCGTGCCTGGTCTCATTCTGTGGATATTTATTTATTTTTATTTTTGAAAGAAAAGAAAGAGCGAAAGAAAGAAAAAAAATGAAAGAGAAAGAGAGAGGAAGAGAAAGAGGGAGAGAGAACGGGATTGTTGTTCTATTGCCCAGGCTAGAATGCAGTCTAAAAATGGGTATTAAAAACCTCTTTTATGCCAATAATTGTGCTTAACAGTGGAGACAGGAAGGAATAAGGGATGAAAATAACAAGCAGCCAACCAATATTTTATTTAAAACTGTGAAATGCTATGCAATTGCTGAGGAGTGATTTACTTCCAATTATGTGGTCACTTTTAAAATAGGTGTAATGTGATACTGAGAAAAATGTA